>VMDO01003398.1:0-41644 GCA_007922755.1 Pedetes capensis | reverse complement strand
AGTTCTACTTCTTAGGGAGTTGTTGGTAGTCTGTCTTTCCAAAACACAGACACACTGCAAAGGATCCTGACACCCAAAATACTGTATATTTCTTTTTTTCATGGTAGTTCCTCTTTTCCAGCTCTCGGTGGAACTTGTTCTTTGATTGCCTGTCTCCTCCATGTTTATTTCCTCCAATTCCACTTTTGGCCTTTAAACATTCTTGGATCTGTAAATGAACTGTCCTGTTTCTGGAGTATCTTCTTTCTCCTGTCTCCTTGAAGCCAGGGACTGGTGAAAAGTAGATCATCTATGCTGTGTCTAGCACAAAGCTGGACACTCAGGTCTCAGTAGAGAGATCTGCCTAAGGGCTACCAGGCCTGTAACAGCTCTGTGACTCAGAAACTTCTTAGAGATTATCAAGCCCCCTTAGTTTTTTAGTTTTACCCTGAAGAAAGTTTCCCCTCCACTTGCTCCTGTCAGAAGTTGGAGACAGTCCTAGACATTGGAGGTGAGAATTGAGGAGCACGAGCATAACTCCATCTGCCTTACAACTCTGCAGGTAAAGGGAGTGGTCTCTGGTAGCAGGCAGCCCTGGGTCCTATTCTGATTCTGGTCTTCTCATCACATGACCTTGAGCAAGTTTCCTGATCTGAGCAGTTTCCTTCTCTTTTACAAGGATTAAGTTAGGTAATATGTAGTGTAGACTGTCCATAGCACTGTCTCTTATAGGTGGTAAGCACTCCATAGACATTAATTGCTGCTACCACATTGATTTGGACTTCTCTTGAAGATACTGGGAGATAGACCCTCCCATTCTTATATACCACATGCAGCCAGAGATGACCCAATAGAGCACCCCCCAGCACTGACCCAGCTTTCTTCAGCACAGAGCTCAGTTCTACTCCAACCATCAGCATGTTTAATGGGGCCCTCCAGTAGCCCCTGTGGCACTGTCCCCTGCCCCCTCTGAGGTCCGCACACCATGGGCACGGACTCGATACAAGCATGTGAAATGTGGGTGGCCCCAGTTGCTTAGAATCTGGATCTTCACCTTGGGGAAGGCAGATGGAGGGTCATTCTGGGGAGACAAATGGATCATGCCAAGAACTGCTCTCCCAAAGCTGCCCTTCCCAGACTTCTCTCACTGCCCCGCTGCCTTAGCACCTTTACCCCCAGTGACAAACACACCTGTAGGCGGAAAGTCTGAATCTCAGATGTCTGCACATCAAAGGTGAATTTCCCCAAGAAAACTTCAGTTTCATCATCAACCTGGATGCCCTGGTGGGTGAAGAGTGAAAGGAGTAATAGTGAGGCACAGGTGGAGGAGGGAGAAAACAACTTTGGTTTTTTTGTTTGTTTTTTTGTTTTCGTGGTACTTGGGGGTTGGATCCAGGGTCTCACACATACTTTGTGAGTGCTCTACCACTAAGCTGCACCTTCAGCCCATTTTTAATTTTTTATCTTGAGACAGAGTCTCGCTATGTTACACAGGCTGCCTTTGGTCTCAAACTTATGTTCTTCCTGCTCTGCCTTCTGAGTTGTTGGGACCACAAGTGTGAGCCACTGCTCCTGACAACAACTTTGTTTTCAGTAGCTATATGTGTGCCCTATGTGGTCAATGGCTATATATGTTTGTTCTATGTATTCCCTTGTTCTGTGTGTGCTCTTGTGTATGTTCTGATGATAGGATGTATGGTGTAGAATGTGGGCGCTAAGAAACCAAATCATTAGTTTGGCCAGTTAGCTGTGTCGCCTTGAGCCCTTTCAGAGCATTACCTTCCTCAGGTGTAAAGGGAGAGGTAATAGTACTTTATAGGTTATGCGGGTGCAATGAAATAATGTATGTCGAGTGCTTGACACAGACTGAGGGTTAAATAAACCATACCTAATAATTGGATAACGCTGTTATGATTATTTATACCTTACAGCAGCCCTGAGAAGTAAGTGGTAATATGTCCAGTTTGTAGATAAGTAAGCCAAGACTCAAACTGGCACTAGTTCTTATGACTGCCTGGTGCTTTCTAAACAAAGTCCCCCACCACCTGGCCTCAGGCTCACTCACAAATACTGAGAAGTCGCGGGGGGCGCTGTTGGCTCCCTCAGTGTGTGCCACACTGGGTGGAGGGTGCTGCAGGGTGATGTCGCTCAGCTGCACACGACCGGGCAGCCGGATCACCACCTGGCCCTGGTCACCCTCAAAAGCCCAGCAATTTCCAGGGAACACATCTGGCTGCAGACAGCAGGTGAAGAAGGGAAGAAACCATAAGAATTCACGGACACAGCGACTGCTGCCCGTTCCCATCCTTGCCCTAGCCAGAGCTCTACCTCCAGCCTGGGTTTCTGTCTAGCCAGATGCCACCCAATGCCCAGTCCCCAGCACTGCCAGGTCTCTTCAGTTTTAGCCATCCTTGGCTTCCAGTGAGCCTCACCAGAGAAGCCAGACCCCGCCTCCCACTGGGCCCCGCCTGGGGCCATTCCCTCAACCAGGTCCCATCTCCAGAATGACTAGTCTTTTCCCCAGCTCTGGCCCCTTGGTGCCTTGCCAGGATCCAGTTCCAGGCCCACCTCCAGGATGACTGAGGGCGGCCGTGCATAGTTCCAGAAACTGAAGCGATTCCAGAAGTAGGCAGTGTTCACATCTTCATAGTCATGGGATGTTTTCTCTAGGTCTATGGAGGCTCCTGAAACAGGGAGATGTAACCCTCAGGGGCTCCCGGTCCCAGGCCAGCTGGGGGAAAGTCTGTGACAGTGTCTCCTTTTCTCCGTGTGACTGGGTCTTTCTTACCCACGGAGCTCAAGGCATAGTCGGGTTTCTGCACGAAGTCCTCATTCAGCCTCTGGAACACCAGCTTGGCCACTCTCTGAAGAGGGAGGGCAGGTTGGGAGGGGTGGGGCTTTCAGACCAGCTGAGGAGTGGGCGAGGCCCTCAGGGAGCTCTGCTGGGGAAGCACTTTGAGGCCCGGGAGAGAGACCCCTGCAGTGGGTATCTGGAGTGGAGGTTGAGTCCTAGAACCCAGTGAGTGGACAGAGCCATGGCCTGGGGACGCTGCACACCCACGCGTGGGGCTCACCTCGCTGTGGGCTGCGAGAATGCTGGACACCTCCTTGTGGAGTTTGTCTATCTCAGCCCGGAGCTGCTGCAGCTGCTGACCCTGGGAGCGCACGCGTTCGTGGTACTCGCTGGAGGGGGCAAGTTGACGCTGTGTGGTTGGCTCCTGTCCCTCTGGACCCCTCCCCCTGAGGCTCCCACAGGAGCACCTTCGAGCCGCCCAATTGCCACCCCAGGTCCCCTCTTTCACCTTAGAGTCAGCATGTCCTTAGGTGCCTGCTGGGAGGAGGAAGAGACAAGCGCCGCTCAGCTCAGGACAGCCAGATGTAAAGCGCCTCCTTTTTGGCAATTGTCCCCCTGCTCCCCTGCCCACTTCCCTGATCTTGGGATCTCAGCCTCTCTAGGACTGTCAGGCCCCTCTGGGCCCACCCTCTCGGAAGTCTGTACCCATCTCTTAGGATTAGCCTCCAGCATCGCCCCCTCCCAGCAACTCAGGCTCTCCCACAATTTCTGCCCACTCCAGGACAGTCTCCCCGACTCACATTCTCCAAAGAAGGGATCAGGTACAGGAGCCCCCACCAGAGTGCTGGAGAAAGAGGAGGGGTCTCAGAGAAAGAGCTTTCCTTGGCAGAAGGGTACAGTGAGGAAAGCAGGGGCCTGAGGGAGCCCAAGTCTGAGGATGACGGGGGCTATCGGGGGACTAAAAGTCTCTGAACGGGCTGAGCTAGCTGACCGACCAGCGGAATGAACTGGATTTGCTTCCAAACAGAGCTGGGGCCACAGGGAATCTCCACCTCTCACCTGCCAGAAAGAGGCTCAGCAGCCAAACAGCCGTGAACAGGAAGCGGATGGAGCAGACCTCCCTGAGGAAACGCGGGAAAGGGAAGGCTGAGGCCCTAAGGCCCTAGCCAAACCCCAGCCGCGACCCCAGGGTCCAAGACCCTAGTTCCTGCGAACACGACTCAACAAGATCTGAATCGGCTCAAGCCTCAGCTGGGCGCGGCCTCAATCCCCTCCCCTGCCAAAGAGCAGCCCCCAGGCCGCCCACGTCCCTCCCTCTGACCTGTACACACTGACCAGCGCGTCTCCTACCAGGCATAGTAGGATCCTCAAGGACTGGAAGAGGAGGCCTGGGGAGAGGAGAGTCGGCTCAGAGAGGACAGCTCAGAGAGCATGGCGACCAGGTTCAGAAGGGGTCAGGAAGGGGCCAGGGCTACAGGGCCTGGGGCTCGGGAGGCAAGGGTGGTCTAGGAGAAGGAGTTGAGGCCCAAAGGTCGGGCTGGACACTCAGATGTGGCTCTCAGGGAAGGCGCTGGGGGCTTAGACGGAACAGGAATTCCAAGAGTGGAGCCCAAGGGTCAGAGGGGTAGAGGCAGGCCTGGCCGTACTCAGGAAGCTCTTGGCCACCCGCGGCGGAGGCATCTCATGCCTCAGATCCAGGGTGGAGAGAAGGTCGAGCTGCTCCTCCGAGATTACGGGAGACCCAGCCGGTTCTGCGGGAGCCCAAGGGCTCCATTGGGGCCTTACATACCGAAGGCCCACCCTTCCCCGAATCCCGGCCTCAAGCTCTCGAGCCCAGCGCTGGACACCTGGATAGCCTCTTAGACAGGCTTTGTTTCCGTGACACTCAGATCCCAAGCCTTCCTTGGCATCCCGAAGCCAAGCGCCTGGGGAGCTGCGACAGAAATTGGCCCCGCCCCCAAACGTATTCCCCGCCCCTTCTCCACCCACACTCCCACCCCCCTGGCAGCCACTCGTGCTAACACTGAGGCGCCTCCTAGGTGGTGCCCAATCACAGGATTTTCCCCGCCCTCTTCCCAGGACCCTCCATCAAAGAGGCCCCGCCCCTTAACCGGTCCTATTTAGTGTCTGCACTTCACAAGCCCAGCTTCGTCCCCTTTCCACGCCAGGCTCCGCCCCGTGTGCCCGCCCTCGCCCCTTCCCCCAGGTTCGGCACCGCCCTCACCCGACGCCTCGCCCCTCACGGTTGCCGAGCCACAGGCCGTCTGCCCGTTGTGGCCCCGAGGCCCAGGCTTCTGCCAAGTGCTTCCTGCCCTTGTGGCTCCTCCGGGCACTCCTGGATTCAAGGCAGGCTCACCGCAGCTCGAGCCGCCGGCCCTTCTGCCTTCAGGCTCCCCAGGCCTCGGCCCAGGCGACCGGTGCCCACTGCTGTCCCCTGAAGTCACGCTCTGTGAGCTATTACTGTTTTCGCTGTAGAAATTGGGCGTGTGCTCGTGCGAGGACGCAGCCGAGCCTGGGCGGGGGCTCCGCCGCATACTGACCGGAGGTCACCCCTCACCGACACCAAAATCACTGCTGCCGCCGCCGCTGTGTACCGCCGGGATCCCACGGACCCTCTCGCTTGTATCTGGGCCAGGCTGCTGCCGTCACACAGTGGAGATGGAGGTCTCCACAGCATGTCCTCATAGCGCGTCACAGAGCTTGCCATGACGTCACTGGGAGCCATGGCGGTCTCTTATTCTTTCCGACCTTTGAACCAAGCAGTGACATCACAGTGCTTCTCAGAACACGCTGTCCAAGACTGCACTCAGCCGTACATCAATTTCTACCCCACTTCCCTGCTGTTTTTCTCCTCTGCACTTGACACTAACATGCTATGTATTTTCTTTATTTCATTATTCCCTGTCTTGCCCACTATAACATAAGCTTCATGAGGGTGGGGATTTTGGTCAGTTTTGTTCACTGTGTGCTCCAGCACCTAGATAGGACTACCCTGTAATGGGTGCTGATATATTTGCGAAGGAATGAGTTCTAAGAAGGAGCAGAGCATCACTCAGGGCACTTCTAAATAAACATTGAGTCCCTTATGCTCTGCAAGCCCTACAGCTCTCTCCTCTCATCCTATTCATCGGCCAAAGAACTTTAATGTCAGGATCATGGATCCCTCCCTGAGACCCATGTTTCCCAAGGGCTTGTGGGGGTGACAATTCAGCATCCACAAATCACCATACCAGACTCCGACCACATACCTGAGTCTGGGAGAAGGGAATGAGGGATCAGATGGTCCCCATCAGGAGACCAGAGATTCCCAAACTCCTGTTGTGCAACAAAATGCCAGCATAGCTTATAGAAATTCATGTTCTTTCTGGGCATGTTAGCTCAGGCCTGTAATGTCAGCACTCAGGAGGCTGAAATAGGAAGATCATGAGTTCCAGGCCAGCCTGGGATACATAGGGAGACCTTGTTGAGAGAAGAGAGGGAGAGAGAGAAGGAGAGAGAGAGAGAGAGAGAGAGAGAGGGAGAGAGAAAAAAAAGAGAGGGAGAGGGAGAGGGAGAGAGAGAGGAAATTCAGGTTCTCAGGCTTCTCAGGCACTCCTTGCAATTATACCTTAACATTTCTGGTGTGGGCCCACAAATGTGCTTTTTTTTTTTTTTTTTTTTTTTTTTTTTTGCGGTACTTGGGATTGAACCCAGAGCCTCGTGCTTGCATGCTCTGCAAGTGCTGGACCACTGAGCTGCAACCCCAGCCCATTTTTTTTACTTTTTGAGACAGGGTCTCACTAAATTATGCAGACTGCCTCTGGTCTTGAACTTGTGATCCTCCTGCCTCCGCCTCCCCAGCTGCTGGGATTACAGGCATGTGCCACCAAGCCCGGCTTCAAATGTACATTTTTAACAACTACATGCATGATCCTGATTAAGGACCACACTGGAAGAGAAATGCAGTGCATCCTGCACAAATTACACAACTAGGCAAATGGGTCCAGAGAGGGGAAAGGACTTTCTTGAGACCACACTGTGCATGTCGGATTAGAATTCCAAAAGCCTGCCCTGTAGCCCGATACTTTCTGTCACATCACACCTTCCTTAGAATGTTAGGGTGTGGAAGTGGCAACTCTTAGAAGAGTTGAGGCACAGGGACAGCCTGTTAAGCTGTGTTCCAGCTAGAGGAGAGGTGACTATGCCAGGCTTTAGAGAGCTGACATCAATACATTGTTTGATTGGCTTCCACAGAGCCCCAGGGGGGTGGGGGTTGGAGGGGAGGTAGACCAAGGCATTGCAAACTAGAATTTTGGTGTCCTGTTTCCTATTTGTGAACTTCTCAGTGTCCCTGTGTGTCATAAGGGATAGGTAAATCCCACCTCTACATCCCTCTTGTGTGGTATTTTATAGACCCCCCAAAACTCATTTGAATACCTAACAACTGAGACAGAGGCAGAACAGGGCTCTTCAATCCCATTACTGAGATGGAAAACCTGAAGCATAAAGAACCATATCTAAGCTCAAAGTCACACAGAAAGACTCAGTTCCTCTGTCTGTTTAATCTTATCTGCTGTCATTGGCCTATACATTCCTTGTATTCAGACCAAACTGAACAAATCACATGTCCCAGAACATGCCCTGCCTTCTTCTCCACTGCCTGGATGCCTGTCTCTGCTCCCAACTCCTATTATCAAAGACTACTTATTTATTTATTTATTTTTGTGATACTGACGGGTTGAACCCAGGGCCTTGTGCATGCTAGGCAAGTGCTCTACCACTGAGTTGCTCCCCCAGCCCCTTTTTAATTTTTTAATTTTGAGACAGGGTCTTTCTAAGTTGTTCAGGCTACCTCTGGCCTTGAACCCTCAATCCTCCTGCCTTAGCCTTAGGTGAGGACATTGGTGCCCTGCCAAAGCCCATTTTAAACACTCCCCTCTCAGGGAAATCCTTGTGTTCTTCCTCCTCAGAGATCCCCAGCCCTGAGCCTTTCCTATTGGGATGGTTACTGTGGTATGGTATTTATAGGCTGTGTTATCAACTGGAATCCAGGAAGTTCCTGGGAGAGAGAACATTTCTGATTGATCTCTCTGTGGCTGAACCCCTCCCTTCCTCAGGAGCATAGCACAAGTTTTGCACATAGGAGGTACATTAAATAGAGTAATTAAGTAGATGGATGTGAAATGCATTCAACACATAGTTTCTGTCACCTATTATGCATTCAGATTGCAAGATACACCCATTCCTTTGTGGAGCATAATTGTTGCATATCTGCTGAAGGTTATTAACCTAAGCTTAGGAGCTTTATGCCCAGAAAAAATGCATACACACTTAATATTTTACAGGCTAAGCTGAGCATGGCCATGCATGCCTCTACCTGCAGCCCTTGGGAGGTTGAGGCAGGACGATTGTGAGTTTTAGGCCAGCTGGGCAACATAGCAAAAATCTGTCTCAAAGAAAAAATTACAGGCTGCGTCAAAGGTTTGAAGACTCCCTAAAGTCCATCTATGATCCTACTAGGGTCCTAGTACACCAAGTTATGGACCATTGACTTCTAGTTAAGAAGCAGTAAGAATAAACTGGGGATGGTGGTACACGTCTATAATTCTAGAAGTTGGGAGGCTGCTGAGATAGGAGGATTGTGAGTTCAAGGGCAACCTGGGCTACGCAGCAAGACCCCGTCTCATAAAACAAACAAACAATAACAACAACCCCCCCAAAAAACAAAAAGAACAATTACTATGTGCATGCAAACTAGGGATGCATTCAACCATCTGTTTATTCAATAAATGTGTTGAGTATCTATTGCACAAACCCAGGGGCTAAGGGGTTCATTTATTTATTTATTTATTTTGTGTGTGTGTGTGTGTATTGCTGACCTTCATTTTTATTTAAATATAGTGGTCTTTTAAGAGAATAAACACTAAAAAAATTCTACACATCAAATATTTTACATAAATGTAACTTGTATGTCTATTTCATAATTAACCAAAATAAACCTTTAGGCACAAGATTTTAAAAATTGTTAAGGAGTGAGACAATGAAATAACAGAAGCAACAGAAACACACATTTCATAACTCTTCATTTGGTCTGGTCTTCCACCCTACTGGTTAAGGTCTGAAGGGATTCATTTATTAATCCACCCATTTACCTAGCCAGTGTTTTGAGGGTCTACCATGTGCCACACCCTGACCTGGGATTAAGAACACAGGTGAACAAGGAACAATATTAGGTCTATGCCCTTGAGGCCTTATAAGCTAGCAGGACGAGACTGAGGTCCTGTCTTCTCTATTTCCCCCATCCCAGCTCCCACTCCATGAGGAAGAGAAGATGGCTGAAGCACATAAGCATTCTGCCAGCTCATAGCTGGTGCAGGCATGGAGGACTGAGCAGACCACAGGGACCTTACTTCCGTCTCTCCATCCTCCCTCTCTCTCCACCCATGACCCCTAGACCTGCTGCCTTTGTGTTTGACTAAAGGGCAGGGATTGCTGAACCTGCTGGGTGAGTCCAGTGAGTCACAGGAGACTCAGGTGGGCAGGTGAGCAGAGGCAGAGCTAGTGGCACTGGGACCATGGCTCTCACTGTGTGTGTGAAACGAATAACAGGGCTGCCAGGCACCCACGATCGACAAGTGAGGCTCAGCTTTCGGGGTGAGGCTTTGGACCTGAGGAGCTCTGGTTCCTTCATTCCCTAGACTTTCAAGCTGATTCCTGGCCATCTCTACAGCTTGTTTCCTCCCCTCTCCCCACCCCCACTATCGCTGACCCTCTGCCTCCTTCCTTCTCCATCTTCTACTTTTCTTTAAATGTGAATCCAGGGGAGGGAGAGGCAAATGATTTCTGTGTGTGAGGAGGGGCTGATAAATGACTACCTTCTGTTCTGAGTAGGCTTTACCCAGAAAACAAGGAAAATTCACTGTGGTCGAGAAGCGGATGTTGGTGAGGTCAGTACAGTTGGTTCCTGGATGGGAAACAGCTAGTCTGTCTACTTTCTAGGTCCATCCGGGGCTAAAGGGATTCATTCCTGGTTTGGGGGAGATGTGGTCTCAGGAAGTGGGGTCAATCTCAGGTTTGAAAGGTCAGAACCAGTTTGGGACAAGTCAGACCCAAGACTTGGGGGGATTAGTTCTTGATGAGTAGTTAGCCCCAGATTAGCCCTAGTTTGGAGTTCACCCCATAGTGGAAGGATCAGTTCCAGGTTTGAGAGATCAGTCCTAGAGTTAGCTCCAAGTTTGGAAGGCTGGGTTCTATTTTAAGTTTGAGAACAGGCTGTAGATTGGGGGTCAGTGTCAGCCCAGCATTGGTGATCACAAATTTTCTTCTATCCCCAGCTATTTCGTTGGCCCCATTATGGGGCTCCACTGGCTGGGGAGAGTCTGTCTGTCCAGGTGGTCAACTGTAGTGGGGTGTTCAGCCCCAGGTGAGGAGGCCTGGGGGAGGCCTGGGAGCGGCTTGGTGCCATTCTCCTGGGTCACTCTTCCATTCCATGTCATTCCCCCAGGTCTCTGGGGACCCTGGTGATCTCCCTGCAGCAGCTACAGTGTGCCGGTCGTTTGGTGCTTCGGGAGGCCCTCGTGGATGAGAAACTGCGGGTGTCCTCAGTGAGTCCCACCAGCTGCCAGCCTGCCACCACCTCCAGGCCTGAAACTCTCTTTAGACAGTGTTCTATTTAACCCAAGGGAAAACCAAGACCCAGACAGGAGTCATAACAACATGACCCAGTCTAGGCTCCCTTTCATAGCAGCCTCTGCCTGAGTTGTACATGGGCCAGAACAGGTTCAACTCTGAGGCCCAGGGCTGTGGAGAGTTATTTGTCACTCTCTGGCCCTAGAGGAGGCTCACATCTTGTGGGAGAGAAAGAGGAATCTGGAAGGCTTTTCCTGGCGTTTCACAGAAGGTCATATAGACTAGGAGAAGTGGACTTGGCTTCAAATCTGATTTGCCACTTCCCATCTGAGAACTTGGACAAGTTAAATAACATGCTCATACCAAGTGTTGAATTTTTCATTCAGTCATTGGTTAAGCTCTTATTATAAACTAAGTGTGATACCGAGCAATGGGGATTCAGTGGGATCAAACCGAGATAAGGATTTGCCCTTTTGGAACTCGCTAATTGAACAGGGAGGCAAACATTAAGCAAATATTCACACAAATAAATGTAAAATTGCAACTGGTGGGTGTTATAAAAGAGCTGGTAGGAACCTGGGAGAGTGTATAAGAGGGGTATGTGATCTATTTGGGGATCAGAAAAGGTTCCAGGAGGAAGTAGTGATTGAGTTTGGAGCTGAAGCCCCACGGGTGTTAATTAGGAAGAGGGGGAGAAAGTTCCAGGGAGGGGAATCCAAATATGCAAAAGCCCAGTGCTCTGAGGGAGCAGAGCAGGAGAAGAACCCCAGAACGAGAAGGAGCTGGAAAGGTTGGCAGGGACCAGGCCATGCAGAGCTGCAAAGGCCATAGTAAAGGACTTCCGAAAGCAGTGAGGGAATTTTGGAGTTGTTTGGCCCCCCTCAAGAGTCAAATCCAATATTAAGCGCCTACAAACATTGTGAATAGTTAATATTATTGATGATCTGAGAGGAAGCACAAGTCATTACAGATGAAGGCCAGGAGGGTCTATGTTTACAGATGGAGTAAAAGGCATTGTCCTCTGTTAGCCCCAGGGCAGTTTGAGGGGCCCTAGGGGGACATTGTATCTGGTTTCAGATCCAGGTGGAGCTTGACCTAAAATATCAACCTCCTGAGGGTGCGGCTGGGACCTGGGCAGAGGAGGACTTTGGGACACCCATCCGGGACAGGTAATCTTAGCAACCTAAGGATGGCCTGGTGGTCCTAGCCCAGTCAGGCCCTGGAAAGAGAGAAGTGGCACCCAGGTTGCCCCTGGGTCTGCTGCGCACTCTGACCCTTGGACCCAGGCTGACCAGGCTGCAGCTCTGTGGTCAGTCCTGGCCTCTCTCACTTCCTTCATTTCTCTTCCTTACAGCTCAGAGTTGATCATCCCCAATGTGGGCTTCCAGGAGCTGGAGTAAGTATGTGGAGATGACTTGGGGTGACCAGGGTCAGTCTCGGGGTTAGGAGCCAGTGACGTGGGGTTAGACTCAGGATCTAGGATTAGAACTGAATCAGTTACAGGGTCAGAGGTCAGTCCTAGAATCAGGAGTCAGTTCCGGAATTAGAGGGGTCCCAGAATTAAGAGTCTGTCGTGGGATCAGTCCAAGGGCTAACATTATTCCTAGCCCCAAGTGAAGTCAAGAGATGCTCAGAGCTGGGTGGCAGGTCCTAGGCATGTCCCTTGAGAGACTTTTCTGTCAGGCCTGAGGAGGCCCGGCTGGAGCGGCGGGCAGTGGCTCTGGGCCACAGGCTAGCTCGAAGCCTAGGCATGCAGGATGATGAGGAAAATGAGCTGGAGCTGGAGCTGGAGCTGGAGCTAGAGGACGAGCCAGATGTGGAACTTTCTGGGGTGGTGTTCAGCCCCCTCAAGAGGTAACCCAAGACAACCCAAGAGGTAACTTGTCCACTGAACACCTGCCCCTACACCCTGTCAGTCTCAGCTCACATGTGGAACCATACCCATTCACCCTCACAAACACAGTCCCAGGGTATGGGTGAAAGGTGGGTATCCTGGGGTTAAGGGTCATTCACTCATGGGCATAGACACTGACACATTCAAGGTCAGTTACAGACACATTCTGGTAGTTGATGAATGCTTGATGAGGGCAAGTTTTGTCTCTTTTGTTCACTGTAGTGTCACACTGCTTACAACAGTGTTGGCCCATAGTAAGTGCTCAATAAATTTTTATTGAACAATTTAATGGTTATGGGAATCCAGGAATGGATTAAATTCTCAGTATAGGCTTGAAATAGTAGCAAGGAAAGGCAATCCCCTAACAATTCAGAATCCAAAAGTTCAGAGGGAAGAAATCTCATCCTCAGTACCAAACAACTGTGTGTATTAGTGGGGATGGAGGAAGGGAGAACTGACCTTAAGCTTCTTAGCAGCCGAGCCCGGGGCCTAGCCTGCAGGGATTCCCTCCATGGGTCCAGACCTCAGGACTTCCAGGTACTGCTCTCCTCCCTGGTTCTAACCCTTATGGAGCCCCTGTTCTGCCCACACACACAATCCTCTCCCTTCCCAGGCAGGTCTGTCTTCCTTTCCTCCCTTTTCTGCACCCCTCAGGTAGGGGTCACAGTGCTGGAGGCCCAGAAACTGGTTGGAGTCAACATTAACCCCTATGTGGCTGTGCGGGTTGGGGAGCAGCGCCGTGTGACTGCCACACAGCGTGGGACCAATTGCCCCTTCTACAATGAGGTGGGTGCTACCAAAGAAGAGGAAGGGACTGAAAGAATGTGGGGGGACCCAGATGTGATTGACCCTGGAGAGGACATGACTTGGGTGCAATCAGGTCAAATGTGCAGCCTATTGATGGGCGGGGCTCATCCATGAAAAGGGTGCAATATTCGCCATCAAGGGGAAAGGACCATGCTTTGGCATTTAGCTCAGTTGGCAGAGTGCTGCTCTGTGCTGAGGCCCTAGGTTCAATCTCCAGCACCACAAAGATGGGAGAAGGACTTGGCAGCCCACTCCCAAAACAATCAACTGGGGAGTGTTTCGTTCTGTTGTACATTGTTGTTGTTATTAGGTGTTCTCCTGTCAGTGCCTGACACATAGCGACCCTACCTACAAGAGTCGCTATGCTATGAATCAAATGTAACTCAAGGGCACCTGACAACAACAATTAGGCAAGCTGACTAGGCCCTTCACTGCTAACCTTCTCTCATCCTCACATCAACTCAGTACTTCTTGTTTGAATTTCATGAGACTCGTCTTCGCCTCCAAGACTTGCTGCTGGAGATCACGGTAAGGACAGCAGCTGGGGAGAGGGTTCCATCTGAAAAACAGGGCTGCTGAAGCCCCAAAATTAACACTACTTTCTCCCAGGCTTTCCATTCACAGACCCTCCCTTTTATGGCCAACCGGATAGGCACATTCAGGATGGACCTAGGCATCCTCTTCTACCAGCCAGGTAGCCTCCCCATTTTGAGACTCATCTGCACAGACAAAGACCCTGGAAACTGACTCTCTGGGCAGTACCCGGCACGAACTCTAGCACACCAACTTTTGAGACAACCATCAATGCCATCAATGCACTCCCACTCTTCCCTGCTCAGCTAGACGGGAACCCTAATCATTTTCCAAAGCTCAGATCCTAGCCCTAGACCTCTCGGTGCACCCTACAGGTGTCCCCTGACCCCTGGCCTTTCCCTCTGCCCCTAGATGGCCATTTCTACCAAAAATGGGCTCCTCTGCATGACCCTCGGGACACTCTCGCCGGGACCAAGGGTTTCGTCAAGGTCACCTTGTCTGTTAGGGCGCGTGGAGACCTGCCCCCTTCATTACCACCCCGGTGCCCAGGGCACAGTTTGGACATCGAGAAGTGAGCTAAGGACAGGAGGGAGGGGAGACTCGGCCGGGGCGTGGCTTCCGGGGCGCCAACAAGCACAGGGGCTGAGACTCCCAGCTTCTCTGCATCTCAGCACCCGGCTTCCCTAGGAACCTGCTCCTGCCGCGCGGGGTGAGGGCAGAGAGGCCGTGGGCGCGGCTGCGTGTACGCGTGTACCGAGCTGAAGGGCTTCCTGAGCTGCGCCCAGGACTGCTGGGCAGCCTGGCTCGGGCCCTGCGTGACCAGCATGTCCTCATGGACCCCTACGTGAGGGTCTCCTTCCTGGGGCAGGAGGTAAGTGGCTCCTGTGCCCCCTCCACTGCAGCTCAGGCCTTGATCGCGTGCTGACCCCTGTGCGCCTGTCTTCGCCTCCAGGGGGAGACGTCCGTCCGCGGGGAGACGGCGGCGCCCGAGTGGAACGAGCAGCTGAGCTTCATGGAGCTCTTCCCTCCGCTGACGCGCGGCCTTCGCCTGCAGCTGCGGGACGATGCGCCCCTCGTTGACGTGGCCATCGCCACGCACGTGCTGGACTTGCGACAGATCTCCAACCCAGGCCGTGCGGGTGAGCGCGCAGGGCCCTGTCTGCCCCGGGTGGCGCCTCAACTCACGCCGCCCCTCCGAGCCCCAGTGGCCCCTTAGGCTCTGTGCGGGTGGGCGGACCCCAAACTTTGGATCTCCTCTTGCCGAAAAGCCCGCTGCGTCAGTATCCATCCACCCAATCAGTCAGCACATCACCAGCACCTCCTCCCCAACATTGGCTCCGCCTCCAGGGCTTTGTCTCCGCCCCCGGAGCCGGAATCCACCAGTCAGCAGCGCTTTGGAGAGCTGAGCTGGTTTAGAAAGGCCCCAAGTGGGGCTCCTCGGTTGTGGCCACAGATTTCTTCCCTTCCAGAGAGGCGGACCAGACTAATCTACGACCCACCTTCGCCAAGCTCCTCTCCAAAACCCTGTTCTTGTTCCCCACAGCAGGGTTCAACCCCACCTTCGGCCCTGCATGGGTGCCCCTCTATGGCTCGCTCCCCAGTGTGGGGCTCCGGGATGGTCTTCAAGGTCTCAATGAAGGCCTTGGCCAAGGCGTTTGGTTCCGCGGCCGACTGCTGGTGGCTGTGTCCATGGAGGTGTTTGAAGGGAGAGCTGAACCTGAGACCTCCCAGGCCCCACAGGGGTCCAGGTTGTCCAGGCTCACCGGAAAGAAGAAGAAGAAGAAAGCCAAGCGGGGCCAGACCCCAACAGGAGTTCCTCAGCGCATGGACGTCAGTTCCAGTGCGGATGCGCCTGAGATTCCTAGTGCCATGGAGGTAGAGGTGGAGGAGCTGCTGCCCCTACCAGAGGTGGGGACTGGCGTCTCGCTCAACTCTGAGGGGTGCAATCAATTTCTAGGCATTAAACATCCCAAGAGGCAGTTGCCAATTTGGGTGAAGGGTGAAGTTGGATGAAGGGGGGCGTGTATGTACACATGTTGCAGGGAGGAGGACTGACCAGTCTAGGGTGGACCAGAGAAAACCAATCTCCCCGGCAACGTGTTGGGGAATACAAGGAACAGAATAGGGTAGGATACCTTCAGGACTTTTGGGCCTTGGTTCTGATGTCTTTCTGTGGCCAAGCATAGTCCAGACTGCTCCCTGGGAGGGTGGGAGCTGCTGCCAGCCTCACTCTCTTCCTCTAGAATGTCCTGGCGCCCTGCGAAGATTTCCTCCTTTTTGGGGTGCTCTTCGAGGCCACCATGATTGACGCTACAGTAGCCACACAGCCCATCAGCTTTGAGATTTCCATTGGTGTGTGGCCTAGCTGAACCCCTGAGGGTCATGGGTTTGAGGGTGGTCATCCCTGTTTTGGACTTTAAGCCCCTGGATGGGACTGCTGACACTCACAAAGGGAGGCGGGAGTTCTGACTTCTGTTGAGGTAGAGGAGGATGTGGGAAGGGTCTGACCTTCAGCCTGTTCCTTGCTGACTCTTGCTCCTCTGGGGGTAGGTCGTGCCGGCCGCCAGGAGGAGCAGCTGAGCCGAGGGTCTAGGGCTGGGGAGGGAACAGAGGACACTGTGGTAGAGGCACAGCATCTCTTGGAGTCTGACCCCACCGAGGGGTCCGTGCTGGAGGAAGAGGAGGGGCTGGGGACCCCTGCTCAGCGGCCTGAGCCTGTAGACGGCAGTGGGTGAGTGCTTACAAAGATTGCAAGATGGGTCTTGGGAGGTCTCCAGGCACGCAGGACGCCTTGAAGCCCCTACTCTTCTCTATTTGGCCCAGGCCATACCTTTGCTTGCCCCTGCGTCACCGCAAGCCCTGCGTGAGCGTGTGGAGCCGATGGG
Source organism: Pedetes capensis (assembly GCA_007922755.1). NCBI lineage: Eukaryota > Metazoa > Chordata > Mammalia > Rodentia > Pedetidae > Pedetes > Pedetes capensis. Next base: position 25,143 of record VMDO01003398.1, on the reverse strand, counting down.
AGGATCACACTTGGCGCCTACAGAGCAGTAACTGTGTGCGTAAAGTGGCCGAGAGACTGGTAAGAGCAAGACCTGTGACTACAGAGACAGGCCAGGCCACAGGATGCTGGAGGGACTTTCGTCTTTGAGGGAGTTCTGGAGGGGTAGCTAACAGGTGAAGCATGGGTCCAAGGCCAGAGGGCAGTGGATAAGGGCATAGTTTCTGGGCAAAATGAGGGGCTGAAGTTGTGGGAGGACTGCGATTCAGATTTGTTGGTCCCAGGAAGCAGCTGGGTGAAGCTGGGTGGGTGGGTAGAGCTCTTGAGGGCGGGGCAGACAACGCCCAGGTGGAACCAGTAGAGGGCCAGAAAAATGGAACCAGAATCTGATACAGCTGCAAAAGGGCAGGCCAAGAAGTGCTGTGGTGAAGAAGAGAAGCCCTGGGATGGAGGCTGGCTCTGGGTCAGGGGCCCTCAAGACTCTGACACTCTCCACCTGCATACCCGTGGCAGGACCAGGGACTGCAGGAGGTTGAGAAGCTGCAGCGCAGGCCAGGCCTGGGCGCCTGCACATGGCTCAAGCAGACTTTGGAAGAGCTGGTAGCTGGGAGCAGGTGAGTGGAGAGAGAACCAGCCCTATAACTGCTTGTCCCTGGGTTCCAGGGTGAAGGAGACTCACAGTGGCTGTCTGGAGCAAAGGGCAGCTTGAAGCTGCATTTGCTCATCAGTTTACAGAAGAATGCAAAGGTGATGACTGTCTGAATTGATGGAGCTTTTGGGGGCTAGGCTGCTCCCAGATCCTTAGGTGCCTCTGCTGCCTTCCACTGCCAATAAACTCCCTTCTGCATCCTCCTAGAAGCTTATACCACTTCCCTGGACTCCTACTTCATGAGGAAACAGAAGTCTCACCTTCTTCCAACCAATTTACCATCTGGCAAACTTCTGCACACACACACACACACACACACACACACACACACACACACACCCATTCTGCCTCCTTACTACAGTGGAGGAAGTGTCCCTGCCCCAGTAGCACAGCTGTACTCTTTTTTTTTTTTTTTCGATGCAATAAACATGAGGCTTTATTTCCGGCGCCGGGGTCAAGCTGTACTCTTGATTTCATCTTCTCTCACCTACTGGAGGAATTAGCTCTGCCATTGTCCATTATCTTTCCTGTATCCTCACCTGCTCTTTACTTAGTTACCAGGTTATTGCTCTAACCACATAAATATGTTCTAGTTGCTTCTGTCTTTGACCTTCTCTGCCCTGAATTCCATTACCTGCTCCAGATACTGGTCCCTTCCTGATACTCTTCTCGAAAGAGGTTTTCCTCTATTTATTCAATAAATATTTGTGACACTTGCTACATCAGACACTATTTTAGGCACAGGGATAGAAATGAAAAGGGACAACTGCCCACAAAAATATCTTAAGCTTAAATTCCTGCGAAGGGAGTTATGAACAGAGACACAGATAATAAACATGTAAATAAAGAGATAGAAATATACTAAGGGGGATAAGTGTTAAGGGAGTAAATTAGGCAAGGACACATTATTATTATTATTATTATTATTATTATTATTATTATTATTTTGCAGTACTTGGGGTTTGAACTCAGGACTTCACATATGCTTTTCAAGAAAATCAATTAATCTACCACTGGGCTGCACCCCCAGCCCATTAAAAAAATTCTTTTTTTATCTTGCGACACAGGCTAAGTTACACTGGCTGCCTCTGGCCTCGAACCTGCCACCCACCTACCTCTGCCTTCCTAGTCACTAGGATCACTGACTCGCCTTTTATTTGTTTTTGTTTTTTGTTTGAGGCAAGAACACGTTAGAGAAAGGTGTTGCAATTTTAAAAGGGAGGGGGGCACTGTGAAGGTGACATGAAGATGATGGAAGAGGGAGCCATATCTTTAAGGGTGTTCTAGGCAGAGAGGATGGCATGTGCAAAGGCCCTGAAGTGAAAGCATGCCTGGTATGTTTGAGGAAGAACAAGGCAAACAGTGTGACTGCAGCAGTGTGAGCAGAGTAGATAAGGCTGGTGAGAGGAAAGGGGAAGGAAGATGATTGTCAGGAGGGGTAGACCACGTGAGAGCCTCATAGCCCATTGTAATGACCTTCCCTGCTTTGCTGAGTGATGTGGTGGGAAGCCACTGAAGGTTTTGAAATGAAAAGATATGCACTACCTTTTCTTTTCTTTCTTTTCTCCTCCCTTCATTCCTTCCTTCTTTTCTTTCTCTTTCTTTCTTTCTTTCTTTCTTTTTTTCTTTTTGTAGTACTTGAGGGTTGAACCCAGAGCCTAGCACATATTTTGCAAGTGCTCTACCCCTAGGCTGCACCTCTAGCCCATTTTTTATTTTTTGTCTTCAGACAGGGTCTGGCCAAATTACACAGGCTGCCTCTGGCCTTGAAATTGTGATTCTCTTGCCTCTGCCTCCCAAGTCACTGTGATTGCAGGCATGCATCACCACTCCTAGCTCTAACTTATTTTTAGAAAGGATGTAAGAGAGGAAGCAAGGAGATTTCTAAAGAGGGCATTGTTTTATTTTATTTTATTTTATTTTATTTTTGAGATATGGTCTCACTATGTGCCCCAGGCAGGCTTTGAACTCATGATCCCCCTGCCTCACCCTCCTGAGTGCAGGGATGTTAGGCATGTATCACTGTGCCCAGTTAAGAGGACATTGTAATAATTAGGGTGATAGATGATAATGAATTAAATCTAGGCTGGATTGTTAAGAATGGATTCAAGAGAAATTTTGGAGCTGGAGGTGACACCTCCGGGTGGATGGGTATAGGGAAAGAGGAAAGTGTGTGAAGAAGAGTTGTGGATGATTCACAATTTTGGCTTGCACAGTTGTGTACATGATGCCATTAACTGAGCTATGGAAAATAAGAGGAGAAAGTCTCGGAGGAAGCAGGAAGAGGGAATATTAGAAGCTCATTTCTGGACCTTTTAACTTTGAGATGTCTATTAGTCTTAGGAGTGGACATGTCTGGTGGACTGGCAGGAATGTGAATTGAGTTCTGAGGAGTTTAGGCTGAGAATGTAAATTTGAAATCTGTTGTTATGTTGATGAGGCTAGACAACACTAGGGAGCAGAGAAAGTGATCTGAGGACATGCAGAGCTCTAGCATTTAGAGGCAGAATGGAAAAAAGGGACTCAGCGAGGGTCTCTGAGCAGTAGAAGCAGTAAAGTAGAAGGGCTTAAGTGGTCAGTTTTCTGTTCTAATCTTGCTCAACCTTTCGGGGTCAGTGGACACAGTGGAACCACTCTCCTTCCTGAACACTCTTTACTGTTGACCTCCATGACACCACATTCCTATGTTTCCTTCTACCTCCATGGTCCTTCCTTCTCACCTCTTTTGCTGCCTGCCCCCACCTTCATCTCAAAATGTTCTAAACATTCATGTGTATGTCCCAGAGCTTAATCGTGAGGCTCACTTCTCAGTCTACATTCTCCAAGTCTCCAAAAGAACAACCGCCTTTTTTTCATTTTTTATTTTTTAAAATTAATTAATTGTTTTGAGACAGGGTATCACTATATAGCCAATGCTGGCCTTGAACTGGAGATCCTCCTGCCTAAGCTAGCATTTTCTAAATGCTAGGATTAGAGGCATGTGTCACCATAGCCTAGATCAAACAGCCACCTTTAATCCAGAATGATTCCCTGCTTGATCTTCTACACAGTGCAATTAAACTGCTTCTGTTTTCACTTTACTGAAATTATTTTATTACTGAAATTACTCTTTGGCAGGGAAATTTCAATGAGAGGTTTACATATATCATGTTTTGCTATTTATAGTTTTAGCCAGTATAGTTTTCTTTTGTGGTAACAATTTCTACCACATACTATTTCCTGGAATCTAATTTTGGATTTAACTCTTCTCAAGAGGATTTGATTGTTCTGCCAATATTTAATTCATAGCAAATGTTAATAGACGCAGTTTTGGTGCTGGTCAGTTTTATTTTATGCTGATTAGCATACAATAGAAATCTTGGCACAAAGAGCATTTGTTGTTGTTGTTAGGTGCTGTCAAGTTGTGTCCGACTCATAGTGACCCTCATAGGGTTTTCAATGGCTGATTGTTTCAGGGCTGCCTTGGGAGTGGATTGCCACATCCTTCTCCCATTTTTGTGGTGCTGGGAATCAAACATGGGACCTCAGAGACTGCAGAGCAACACTCTACCAACTGAGCTAAATCCCAGCACAAAGAGCATTAGTAAAGCAAAAGTATAAGCTCTGAGAACAGTATTTGGTTAAAAATCCTTGGAGTCATGAGCCAGGTATGGTGGCACACAGCTGTAATTCCAGCACTCAGGATGTTGAGCAGGAGGATTGTGTATGCAAGGCCAGCCTGCATTATACAGAGAGCACTTGTCTCAAAACAAACAAGAACAAAACAAAAGTCCTTAGTATCATTTATTTTATATACTTCTGAAAGTTTCCACAACAAAAGTTTAAAAATCATCAGGAGTCAAAATAGACTGATAGCATTGTGTTTTAAACATCACTTTACCCAACAATATTTTTTCAGCAACTACTGTGTGTCACCCCCACATGTCTGTCAGTTTGCCGCACTGTGGGGGCTTGTGTGTGGCAATGAGGCTGAAAGCTATGCCACTGGTGTCTCAGATGCCAGCAGGGTTACCCATAGTGGATAGATTTCAGCTGAGCTTCCAGACTAAGACAGACTAGGGAGGAGGCACCGACAAACCACTCCCGAAACAAATAGCCATTGAAAACCCTATGAATAGCAAAGAAACATTGTCAGATATAATGCTGGAAAATGAGCCCCCCTGGTTGGAAGGCACTCAAAAGACTACTGGGGAAGAGTTGCCTCCTCAAAGTAGAGTTTACTATGATGACAAAAATGGAGTAAAGCCCCAGGGACCTCCATTTACTGATGTGGCACGACTCAAAATGGGGAGAAACAACTGTAAACATCCATTAATGATTGGAACATGGAATGTATGTAGTATGAATCTATGAAAATTAGAAATCATTAAAAGAGAAATGGAGCGCATAAACATTGACATTCTAGGCATTGGTGCACTAAAATGGACCTGCGTGGGCCATTTTGAGTCAGACGGTCATATGGTCTACTATGCTGGGAATGATAAACTAAAGAGAAATGGGGTTGCATTCATCATCAAAAAAGACATTTCAAGATCTGTCCTGAAATACAATGTTGTCAGTGATAGAATAATATCCATATGCCTACAAGGAAGGCCAGTTAATATGACTATTATTCAAATTTATGCACCCACCACTAAGGCCACAGATGAAGAAAGGGAAGATTTCTACCAGCTTCTGCAATCTGAAATAGATCAAACATGCAATCAAGACATACTGATAATCACTGGTGACTGGAATGCAAAAGTTGGAAACAAGAAGGCTGGCTCACTAGTTGGAAAATATGGTCTTGGTGACAGTAACGAAGCTGGAGACCGCATGATAGAATTTTGTCAGACCAATGACCTTTTCATTGCAAATATATTTTTTCAACAACATAAATGGAGACTATGCACATGGACTTCACCAGATGAAACATACAGGAATCAAATTGACTACATATGTGGAAAGAGACGATGGAAAAGCTCTGTACAAAATGTCAAAACAAGACCAGGTGCTGACTGTGGATCAGACCATCAACTTCTCGTATGTAAGTTCAAACTGAAGCTGAAGAAAACTAGAACGAGTATATGAGAGCCACGGTATGACCTTGAGTATATCCCACCTGAGTTCAGAGACCACCTCAAGAATAGGTTTAATTCATTAGACACAAATGATAGGAGACCAGAGGAGTTGTGGCATGACATAAAAGGTATCATTCAAGAAGGAAGCAAAAAGTTATTAAAAAGACAAGAAAAAAGAAAAGACCAAATTACATGTCCAAAGAGACAGTAGAACTTGTCCTTGAGCGAGCAGCTAAAGTAAAAGGAAGACATGATGAAGTTAAGGAACTAAACAGAAGATTTCAGAAAGCAGCTCGAGAAGATAAAAACAAATATTATAATGACATGTGCAAAGAGTTGGAGACAGAAAACCAAAAGGGAAGAACATGCTCTGTGTTTCTCAAGCTTAAGGAAGTGAAGAAAAAATTCAAGCCTCGAGTGGCAGTAGTGAAAGATTCTACAGGGAAAATATTAAATGATGCAGGAAACATCAAAAGAAGATGGAAGGAATACACAGAGTCATTATACAAGAAAGAATTGGTAGATGACCAACCATTCCAAGAGGCTGCATATGAAGAGGAACCAATGGTATTGAAGGACGAAGTGGAAACTGCCTTGAAAGAACTGGCAAAACACAAGGCTCCAGGAATTGATGGGATGCCAATAGAGATGTTTCAACAAGCAGATGCAGCACTGGAGGTGTTAACATGCTTATGCCAACAGATTTGGAAAACAGCTGAGCAGTACTTGACCAACTGACTGGAAGAGATCCATATTTGTGCCTATTCCCAAGAAAGGGGATCCAACTGAATGTGCAAACTATTGGACAATATCATTAATATCACACACAAGCAAAGCTCTACTAAAGATCATTCAAAGGTGACTGCAGCAGTATATAGACAGGGAATTACCGGAAAATCAAATGGGATTCAGAAGAGGGCAGGGAACCAGGGACATCATTGCTGATGTCAGGTGGATATTAGCCAAAAGCAGAGAATATCTGAAAGATGTCTATCTATGTTTTATTGACTATGCAAAGGCATTTGACTGTGTGGATCATAATAAATTATGGATAACACTTCAGCAAATGGGAATACCAGAGCACCTAATTGTAATCAGGAGAAATCTGTACGTGAACCAGGAGGCAGTTGTTCGAATAGAACAAGGAAACACTGCCTGGTTTAAAGTTGAGAAAGGTGTGCATCAGGGCTGTATACTTTCACCCTATCTCTTCAATTTATATGCTGAGCAAATAATCTGAGAAGCTGGACTTTATGAGGAAGAACACGGCATCAGGATTGGAGGAAGACTCATTAACAACCTGCGTTATGCAGATGACACACTCTGCTGCTGAAAGTGAAGAGCATTTAAAACATTTACTGATGAAGATCAAAGATCATAGCCTTCAATATGGGTTAAGAGTAAACATCAACAAAACAAAAATCCTTACAACTGGGTCAGTATGCAACTTCACAATAAATGGAGAAAAGATTGAGGTTGTCCAAGATTTTGCTTTGCTTGGCTCTATAATCAACACCCATGGAAGCAGCAGTCAAGAAATCAAAACACACATTGCTCTAGGAAAAGCTGTGGCAAAAGATCTCTTTAGAGTATTGAAAAGCAAAGATGTCACATTGAAGATGAAGGTGCATCTGACTCATGCCATGGTATTTTCAGTCACATCATATGGTTGCGAAAGCTGGACATTGAACAAGGGAGACAAGAGAAGAATTGATGCTTTTGAATTGTGGTGCTGGAGATGTCTGTTGAATATACGTCTATTGAATATACCATGGACCAAAAGAACCAACAAATCTGTCCTAGAAGAAGTGCAACCAGAGTGCTCCTTGGAAGCAAGAATGGCCAGACTGCATCTTACATATTTTGGACATGTAGTCAGGAGAGATCAATCCCTAGAGAAAGACATCATGTTCGGGAGAGTGGCAGGTCAACACAAAAGATGAAAACCCTCCACCAGATGGATTGACACAGTGACTGCAACAATGGGCTTAAACACAAATAAGATCATTTGCCTGGCACAGAATTGGCAAATGTTTAGATCTGCTGCATATAGGGTAGCTATGAGTTGGACTAGACTCGAGGCACCTAACAACAACAACAACAACAACAACAACTGTGTGTCAGATTCTGCAGTTAGGGGGTACAGTTGGAAACAAAATAAAGTCTAGCCCTAGCTTACTTTTCTACTGAGAAATACAAACAACAGATTGGTTAAGCAAGATACAGGACAACAGAGAAAGTGCCAGGAACTATTAGATGGGGTGATCAGAATAGGTGACATTTAAGCAGAAATTTAAATGAAGTAGAGTGAGCCATGTTGAGACCTAAGGCAGGACATTCTTGCAGAGGGAGCAGCTAATAGAAAGGCCCTGGGGTGGTAATGGACTTGATATATTCCTGGAGGAGGCCAGTGTGGCACTAGGGTGCTGAGGACAAGAAGCATGTTTGATGAGCAATAGGGAAATAATGAGAGCCAGATCATGCAAGGATTTTTAGGCCATTTTAAGGATTTTGTTTATTACTGTGAGTTGAGGACCTGCTAGAGAGGAGTGAAATAGCTGGAAAAACATTGAAAAGAAAACTCCGGATGCTCTGCTGAGAGTATTCTGGGGCAGGGGTGAGAATGGGAGCAGCAAACACAGTTAGGAGACTGTTGCCATAATTCTAGTGAAAAATGATGGCAGGTTAGAATATGTGGTCCTGGAGAAGGACAAAGGGAGAGAAGTGATCTGATCCTACATGCGTGTGCACACATGCATCTGCATGCACGCTATGGGTTGAACAGAGGGCCTTGTGTATGCTAAGCATACACTTTGCCACTGAGCTACACAACCTCCCAGCCTGATTCTGGGTGGGGTTTTGTTTTGTTTTGTTTTGTTTTGTTTTTTTGGTACTGGGGTTTGAACTCAGGGCCTTGCACTTGCATGTTTTGCAAGTGCTTGACCACCAAGCTGCACCCTCAGCCCATTTTTTTGTACTTTTTGAGGCAGGATCTCGTTAAGTTACACAGATGGCCTCTGGTCTAGAACTTGTGATACTCCTGCCTCCACCTCCCAAGCCACAGGGATTACAGGCATGCGCCACCATGCCCGGCTGATTCAGGATAGTTTTTGAAGATAGATTGTAAGTAATTTGCTAGTGAGGTAAAATAGGAGAGGAATAAAGAACAGTGAAGGATGACTCTTGAAATTCTGACTTTTACATTTTTGGGATGGAGGTGGTCATTGGAAATCATGCATTTTGTTCAGGCATATAATGTTCCAGCTTTGGTCAACCTTGTCGAAACGAAACCACTGGCAATCATCTCTGATTTAAATGAACATAGGAATCCCTAGGGGATAAACAAGTAGATTTCAATGCAGTAGGCTCTGGGGTAGGGCTGAGATTCTGTTTTTAACTAGTGTGCAGGTGATATCCACTCTGTTGGTCCACGGGCCACCCTTGAGGAAGCCGGGGTAGTTGTTAAATAGTGGTGAGTTCTGGGGCTTCAAAGTGAGGCTGCCTTTGCTGAATTTGGGCATGGTCCAAATATAGAAAGCCACTTCAATGAGGAAGGACCATGAGGGAGTCTGGAGGTGGGAGGCCTGGTCTGAGGAAAGTACCCCCAAGTGTCTGTGTTCTCTCATTTGACGACTCCCTGCTTTGCCTGCCTGTGTTCCTTGCAGACAGTTTTGCCGTGGAGCTGAGCGCAGGACGATGACCCGGCCCAACACCCTAGACCGATGCCGAGGGAAACTACTGATGCACAGCCTGGTATGGGCAGAGGAGAGGGGCACAAGAGCCTCACTGGGACCCTCTACTCATGCGCACATGCTCTCATGCTGCCTCTCTCCCTCTCCCTCTCTTGCTCTCATTCGTGCTTGCTCTCTCTCATTCAGTACTAAGGGTAGAACCCAGGGCCTTGCACATCCCTCGCCCTGCCATTGAGCCACACCCCCAGCCCCTTATAATATTTCATCTTGAGACAGGGTCTTGCTAAGTTGTGCAGGCTGCCTCTCGCCTTGTACTCCCCATCTTCTGGCCTCAGTCTTCTGCGTTGCTGGGATTTACAGGTGTGAGCCACAGTGCCTTTATGCTCTTGTTCTCTTTTTGTCCTTCCAGAACCTGATGGCAAAGCAAGGCCTGAGGCTTTTACGGGGTCTGAGACAGAGCAACATGCAAAAGAAGGTGGCATTGGCCAAGAAACTCCTAACAAAACTGCACTTTCTGGCTCAGGAGGTAATGACCTCCCCACCCCATTTCCCTACCTTTTCCCCCTTTCCCCTTGAACCATTCCAGAGGCTTTTGAGCAGGTGTGGGGTAACAGTTGTCCATTGGAATTACTCTGCATGCTCCATTTGGAGAAGTCAAGGGCAAGAAACGGAGTTCTAGGGTCAAGCAGAGATCCAGGGAACATTTAAGATTTCTTTGGGTTGGGCATGTGGCTAAGTGGTAGAGTGATTGCCTAGCATACCCAGTGCTACAAACAAACAAACAAACAAACAAACAAACAAACAAAAAACCCAGTCATCTCTTTGGTTGAAGATTTGAGAGTAAATTCCCTTGGGCATGACCTCCTTAGTCTGAAGCTCTGAAGAAGATGTGAGAAGGGTGAAGGGAATTCACATTTGGGGAATACTTTCTCTGCTAAGCATCTGTATGTGTTATCTTGTGTGATCCTCCCAGCAATCTTAGAAACAGTTTGTTCCATTTGATAGGAGCAGAAATGGAGGCTTAGAGGGGGAGATGACATGGGTTTCACCATGTTGTGGCTGATTAAGTAGCAAAGCTGGAATTCCAACCATGTTGGATATTGATTTTAGACTTTGAAGGGTAAATTAGGATTTTGCAAATGAGAAAGAATGCATGGCATGTGCAAATGCTCAGAATCAGGAGGTCTGGGCAGGTGCAAGACATAATGTTGGAAAGAGGGACAGGGTAGAAACCTTATTGTATTGAATTTTACTGCAAAAATTGTGGGAATTTTGTCTGTTTACTGCCAGGAATCTAACTCAGTACCTTGCTCATGATAAGCCCATGCTCTACCGCACTGATCCTGTTATAAACTGGCATTTAAAATAATTTATGAGCTGAGCATGGGGGCACACACTTGTAATCCCAGAGACTCAGGAGGTAGAGACAGGAGCATCCCAAGTTCAAGGCCGGAGGCAACCTGTGTAACTGAGTGAGATCCTGCCTCAAGATAAAAAGTAAATGTAAAAAAGGGGGCTGTGGATGCAGACCAGTGGTAGAGTACTTGCAAAGTAGGCACAAGGCCCTGGGTTCAACCCCTGAGTACCACACATACATACACAAAAATAATAATAAAATAAAGTAGTTTATCACATTAATATGCATCTTGAAACAATATAGGTTAGTTCTGTTGTTTTTTAAATGTTATATGATTTTGCTCTCTTTATTCAAAATTGTTTATGAGATTTATCTAGATCATTTCCTGTACCTGTGATTTGTCTGTTTTCATTGCTCTATAATATTTCATTCTGTGAATATAGTATAATTTACTCTTCCATTATATTGTTGATGGATGTGAAAGTTGTTCTCAATGGCTGGCCATCGGACACAATGCTTCTAAGACCATTTTGGTGTTCATGTCTTGGTGTGCAAGGGTTAGTGTTTCTCTAGGGTAGTGGTTCTCAAACTTTTTGGACTTGGGACTCCTTTACATCCTTAATACTTATGGAGAATCCCAAAGAGTTTTTGTAATGTAGATCGCATCTACTAATATTTATCATTATATGAATTAGAAAGGAAAATAACTTAAAACCTGGGAAATAAAAATATTTTATTCAGTCAAAATAACAAGAGTAAATTTATTACATGTTAACATAAATATTTTTATGAAAAATAACTCTAATTTTCAAAACAAAAAAATCTTAGAAGAGTTGCATTGCTTTACATTATTTGTACATGTCTGGCAAAGAACTTTTTATACTCTGTTGTATTACAGTCCATTGGTCTATCTTGCACTTTGAATGGATTTCTTATTTAATTTCCATAATTTTCAGTTTTCAAATGTTTGCTAAAATGACCCATCTTTTAACTCTTGTGTACTTTCCCCACTATATCCTTTAGAATTTTTACCATAATTCTTTTAATGCCTCTGTCTGATAATTCTTACCTCTAGGCTATCTATGTGCCTACTTGTACTAATTATTTCCTGACTTGACCATGTCACATTTCCTGCTTTTTCTATGTCTTATAATTTTATTTTATTTTATTTTATTTTATTTTATTTTTGCAGTACTGAGGATTGAACCCAGGGCCTTGCACTAAGCAAGTGCTCTACCACTGAGCTACATCTCCAGCCCTTTTTTATCTTTATTTTGAGACAGGATCTTACTAAGTTGCCCAGGCTGCCCTTGAACTTGCTATGTAGACCAGACTGTCCTCAAACTTGTGATTCTCCTGCTTCAGCCTCTCTAGTGGCTGGGATAATAGGTGTGTGCCACTATGCCTGACTTGTCTTATAATTAATTTCTTTCTTCCTTCCTTTCTTCCTTTCTTTCTTTCTTTCTTTTTCTTTCTTTCTCTTTCCTTTTCTTTCTTTCTTCTTGCTTGCTTGCTTGCTTGCTCTTTCCTTCTCTTCTTTTCCTTCCTTCCTTCCTTCCTTCCTTTCTTTCTTTCTTTCCTTCTTTCTTTCTTTCTTTCTTTCTTTCTTTCTTTCTTTCTTTCTTTCTTTCTTTCTTTTGCTGTACTGGGGGTTGAACCCAGGGCCTCATGCTTGCCTGCTTTGCAAGTGCTGTACCACCAAGCTGCACCTCTAGCCCATTTTTTTTTACTTTTTGAGGCAGGATCTTGCTAAATTACGCAGATTGCCTCTGGTCTCAAACTTGTAATCTTCCTACCTCTGCCACCCCAGTTGCTGGGATTACAGGCAGGAGCCACTGCACCCAGCCATCTTATAATTTCTTAATTATATGTTTGGATGTATGTATAAAAGAACAGTAGAGACCAAAATAAATTATATGTATGTCTGTGTATCTGTGTGTGTACAAAGGGTGGCAAAAAATGTATACACATTTTAAGAAAGGAAAAAACTATATTAAAATTATAATGCTTAATATATACCAATAACAAAAGATGAATATAAGTCACATTTGACTTCTGCAATTATAAGAAGTGCTCAAAGTGGTTACTACAGCAGAAGAAGCAGGACTTGTTGCTGTGCAAGGCCTTCCAGATCTCCCCTGTACACATCACACACAGTACTGTCTCAAACTTAAAATAAATGTGTGCAATTGTTAGGTGTGTTGGAAGTTCTGTTGTATACTCACACCTGAATTGTCATTGTACTTCCATAATGTTCTTGAGTTTCAAATACCACTTCAAAATGGCCTTGTGTTTCTTGAATGACAACTGTGCTTCTGATATTTTCTTTGACTGTTGCATGGTGGCACTAGCATTCACTGATTAATGCTAGCCACCTTTTGCATGAATGTTATACTACAATTGCTACTACAATTCAATTCCATTTCAAAAAGTAATACATAGATTACATCTCTTAAAATGTGTATACTTTTTTTGGCATCCTTTGTATATATACAGAAAGTACCATTCCCCTTCCCACCCCAGGCTTCTGAGGGGGTGGGTAGAATTGTTATGTTATGTTTTTGAAATGGGCTTCTCATTGTAGTTTTAATTTGTGTTTCTCTGATGGTCAGTAATATTGAGCCCTTTTGCATGTGCTCATTTGCTATTCACATGTTTGCGCAGTGTTTTTCATAGTTTGCCAATTGTAAAGATTGAACTGTTTGGTTTTGAATTATTGAATTGTACATGTTTTAAAAATATATTCTGGATACTAATCATTTGTCAGACACTTAATTTGATGTATATTTTATCTCACCCAATGGCTTGCTATTCATTTTATTTTATTTTATTTTATTATTATTTTTTGTAGTACTGGGGGTTGAACCCAGGGCCTCACGCCTGCATGCTTCGTAAGTGCTGGACCACTGAACTGCACCCCCCCAGCCCATTTTTACTTTTTTTGAGACAGTGTCTCACTAAATTACACAGACTGCCTTTCCTCTCGAACTTGTGATCCTCCCGCCTCTGCCTCCCAAGCCGCTGGGATTACAGGCGTGTGCCACCGTGCCCAGCGCTATTCATTTTATTAATGGTGCTTTTTGTTAACCAAATTTTGAAGTTTTGATGAAGTATTACTTGTCTAATTTTTCTTTTATGTCAGGCCTTCTGATACTTGCATAAAAAACCTTTGGCTGCGCACAATCCACAAAAATGTTCTCCTTCATTTTCCTCTGAAAACATATGTATTTAGATTTTATGTTTAGGTCTCTGTTTTCAAACTCTTTTTTTGTTTTTAACTTTATTTATTTATTTATTGTGGTAGTAGGGGGTTGAACCCAGGGCCTTTCACATACTTTGCAAGCAAGTGCTTTACCACTGAGCTGCAGTCCCAACAACACCCCCACTACTGTGCTTTTCTGCAGTACTTGAATCCAGGGCTTCACACATTCTTTATAAGTGCTCTGTCACTGAGATGCAGCTCCAGCCCATTTTTAATTAAAAAAAAATTTTTTTTTATTATTATTGTTTTTTGCAGTCCTGGGGGTTGAACCCAGAGCCTCGGGCTTGCATGCTTTGCAAGTGCTAGGCCACTGAGCTGCACCCCAGCCCATTTTTTTTACTTTTTTGAGACAGGGTATCACTAATTTACAAAGACTGCCTCTGGTCTCAAACTTGAGATCCTCCTGCCTCTGCCTCCTGAGCCGCTGGGATTACAGGCGTGCGCCACCGCGCCTGGCTCCATTTTTAATTTTTTATCTTGGGACAGGGTCTTGCTAAGTTACATGGTCTGCCTCTGGCCTCAAACTTGCAAGCCTCCAGCCTCTGCCTCCTGAATTGGTGGGATTATAGACATGTGCCATTGTACCCAGCGCAAACTAATTCTTATGTTTGGATCACATAGGGTCAAAATTCTATTTTAAAAAATAGACATCCAGGTCTTCTAGCACCATTGGTTCAAAAGATTTCTTTTCTCCATTGGTTTGCTTTGTTTTGTTAATTGAAAATTAGAAGACTGTACAGTATCTTGTGGAATTTTTCATTTCAATCACTTCACTTTTCATTTCTATAAATCCTATTTTTTCCAAATTGATAGTATTATTTTTCACAATTTCTTATTCTCAGTAAGATTTGTGTTTCATTGTGTTTAGTTTTGCTTACACATAGTAAGCAGAGTTGTTTTTACAATGTCATTCTTCCACTGATCTGCACTTCCAGCTCCTTTTTTATTTTTTTATCTTGAGACAGGGTCTTGCTAAATTATGCAGGCTGCTTCTGGTCTTGAACTTGTGATCCTCCCCCTCTGCCTCCTGAATCGCTAGAATTATAGGCACATACCACCGTGCCTGTCTCATTACCACTATCTTTAATAAAATACTTAAAAACATTTTACCCAGAAATTCATACTTTTTTTTTTTTTTTGGTTTTGGTGTGTGGTAGCTCATGCTATATTGTAAGTGGAATATTACTGGAAATGGAGAAGGAAATATGATAATGGCTTTGAACAGGGGAAGAAGAGGATCTTTTATTCTAATAATATATGTTTTGGGGACTAGTCTTGCTGTTTGTTTCTTCTTTTTCCTTTTATAATTCCTTTTGACTGTGAGCTCCTAATTACAGTTGCCTTAAAAAATCATTCATGAGAAACCTTTGAGGCTTATGATAAAGGTACATTTTTGTAGAAAAAAAGCATTTGACTATGCTTCTGCCTTAGGTCATCTTAAACTAACATTTGATGCTTAGCAACATGCAGGTACAGTGAAATGTCAGTTTGTGGTTTTTCTTTTCACGGACAATTTCTAACCCTCACCACTTCACTCAGCCAGGCAAGTTTTCCTGTGGGTGATGTGAGAGAGGACAAGTTTATTTATGGGTTATTTTTATCCCAAAGATTTTAGGGGGAGACAAACTCCAGGAAGAGGAGTGATCATCTGTTAAACTCCTGTGGGATATGAGCTCACAGTTTATTTATTTTACTCACTGTTAGGTCATGACAAGCTCAGGTTTATCAGATTTGGCAAATGTCCTTGTGTCAAAAGGGCTTAAATGCTCTGCTAACCTCCCTTGATTCCCACCTTCATGTAGATCTTATTCTGATAATTTTTGGCTCTTATGATCTTATCATTGTCCTAATAAGTATATATACTTTTTTTTTTTTTTTTTGGTGGTACTGGGGGGTTGAACCCAGGGCCTCACACAGGCTTTGTAAGCACTCCTCCACTGATCTGTACTCCCAGCTCCTTTTTTATTTTTTTATATTGAGACAGGGTCTTGCTAAATTATGCAGGCTGCCTGCCTCTGGTCTTGAACTTGTGATCCTCCCCCTCTGCCTCCTAAGTCGCTGGAAGTATAGACATGCACCACCGTGCCTGTCTCATTACCCCTATCTTTAATAAAATATTTAAAAACATTTTATCCAGACATTCATACTTTTTTTTTTTTTTTTTTTTTTTTTTGGTGTTGGTGTGTGGTAGCTCATGCTATACTGGAAATGGAATATTACTGGAAATGGAGAAAGAAATATGATAATGGCTTTGAACAGGGGAAGAAGAAGGTCTTATTGGTGCTTTGGATCAAGCAGTTGTTTTTTGCTTAGTCAATGATGTTTGATGTCCTACTGTGTTCCATCCTGTGTGTTAGGCCCTAGAGAGCCAACCCTTGCCATGTTCCTTACCTTTTTGGGCCTTGTGATTTAGTAAGGGAAAGATTATACATCTATAAATGAATAAGAAAAATAGTTATGATCTATAGAAATTGCCAAGAAAGATGTTAAAGATGGCAAGACAGTAGGGGAGAAGCTACTTAGATAAAGTGGCCAGGTGAGAAGTCCCCACAGAAACAACAGAAAATGGGGAGAAGCTGGCCATTCATGGTAGAGAAGGAGTTGGAAGGAAGACTGAAGGGAGGAATGCTGTTTAGGAGCCTGTCACCACTCTCTGGACAGGAGGGCAGGGTCTTGAAGTAGGACAGCAAGGATGGGAGAGAAAGGGGACACCAACAGAACTTGGTGCCTGGTCACTGGAGGAGAAGGCTGGCACCAGCTCTGGTATTTGGCTGATGTGAGTGGGCATCTGGGAGGAGGATCAGGTGGAGGAGAGGGAAAAGTAAAGATGTCAGGTTGGGACAAACTACAGCATGGATGAACCTTGAGGACTTCGGCTGAGACAAGCCAGGCATGAAAGGACAAGTGCTGCCTGATTCCACTCATTTGAAGTGGCTAGAGTCATCAAATTCATAGAGACAGAGAGTGGAATGGTGGAGTCTGGGGCTAGGGGGTGGGGAAATAGAGAGTTTGTGTTTCATGGTTAGTGTTTGTACTTTGCAAAATGAAAAGCGTTGTGCAGATGGATGAAGGTGGCAGCTGCACAACCGCGTAAATGTGTTTAATGCCACTGAACTGTATACTTCACAGTAGTTACGGAGGTGCATTTCATGTTATGTGTACTTTGCCACAGCTCTTTTTAAAAAAAGAAGAATCCACTTTGGCGTTTGAGTCTGAGATAGCCTAGGGACCATCTAGGAGATGTCAGGGAGGCCAGTGGCCACATGGATCTGGGGCTCAGGGGAGGTCAGGGCTGGGATGAAAATTGGTCCATTGATCTAGCCCAAGGGGCCGCAGCAGGCAGTCTCTGGTCCAGATCCACCTGGGTGACCTTATTCTCTATGCCCAGCCGCAGCCACCCATCCCTGATGTGCTGGTTTGGATGCTCAGTGGGCGGCGCCGTGTGGCCTGTGCCCGGGTCCCTGCTCAGGACGTGCTGTTCTCCGTGGTCGAGGAAGAAAGAGGCCGGGACTGTGGAAAGATCCAGAGTCTGCTGCTCACAGTGAGGGAGGCTCAGGGCGGGGTGCTGGGGAGAGTTGAGTGAGCCTCATAGGACAAGGCTGGGGATCAGGGCTGGGGGCCTATAGTTCCCAGCCAGGAGTTCTCCGACTCTTCTCTACTGGCCAAAAGGCCAAAAGACGAAGGTGGCTTTGCCCAGGTCAGCTTGGAAATGAGATAAACAGCAAAGTTGTCAGCCCTGGGCCTGTGCTGGCCCTTTTGCTGTCTAGGCTCTGATACGTGGGCAGTAGTGGAAAAGGGAGAGTGATTACTTAGTCACCTTACAAGTGTAGCCGGTTCACAGGCATGAGATTTCCAAACGGGGAATCCCTGGAAAAGGGAGAAGCTGTGACCCTTGGGGTAGAGGACAGGGACTATAAATGTGTTGGGGAGAAGGGGACAAAAGAGGGAGGGCAGAGGGCAGAGTAGTTTGGGGTATTGGAAGTGACAGTGTTAGGGCAGGAGGTATTGGGGACAGCGTGTGGGATGGAGGGCGTGAAGAAGGGTGCAAGAGCGGAGCCAGAGGTGGTGCCTCTTGGATTGGGGAGCCTGGGTACCATTTCGCAGTGAGACTTGGGTGTGCCTTGGGCAGCAGGATTGTGGGATATAGCCAGGGTAAGAGGAGGAAGCACTGGGGCCTCAGCATGCCTCCTTCCTGCAAAGGTGCCTGGGGCAGGCCCTGGGGAGGTCTGTGCCAAGCTGGAGCTCTTCCTGTGGCTGGGGCTGGGCAAACAAGCCAAAGCCTGTACCACCGAGTTGCCTGCGGACCTGCTGCCAGAGCCCTCAGCTGGGCTGCCCCGCAGCCTGTACCGAGATGGTGAGCACATGGCCTTCACAGGGCCCACTTTGCTATTTGCCCAAGTTGGTGGCTCATGAATCAGAAAGCCCCAGGGTTCCCCTGAGTAAGCATGGCCCCTTCCTTCCCCTCATACCAGATTTTAGCTACTTCCAGCTCCGGGCTCACCTGTACCAGGCCCGAGGTGTGTTGGCAGCAGATGACAGTGGCCTCTCAGACCCCTTTGCTCGAGTCCTCATCTCAACCCAGTGCCAGACCACACGGGTGAGTGCTGGGCTGGAAGTGGGCAGAGGGGGCCAGGAGACAAGGTAGGGTGAGACTGTGCTTCTCCCCAAGGCCCTAAGTCTCTCTTCCCACCCTTGCTTTTCAGGACGGGATGCAGGACAGGATTGCCCTGGCTCAGGGGGTGGTGGAGAAGAGAGTTCTCAGGGGAAAGGAGACGTTTCCTGGGTTGGCTTTAGGACTGGGCTGTCAGGATGGCACATAGCGACAGCAAGACACTAGGGCTGGAAGGGACAGCCCCGACCCCAAGAGAAGATGCTTTCATCTTCGTCCAGTCCCACTCCTTTGGTAGCAAGCAGTAATCGAAAATATAACTTTAAGCTGGGCATTGTGGCACATGGCTATAATCCCAGCTGCTCGGGAGGCTGAGGCAGGAAGATTACAAGTTTGAGGCCTGCCTGGGCAATATAGTGGGTTCAAAATCAGCCTGGGTAACTCAGTGAGACCCTGACTCAAAATAAAAAAAAAAAGAAAGAGGGGGAAAAGAGGGGCTGTAAGTCAGTGGGAGAGCATTTGCATAACATACTCAAGGCACTTGGTTAGATCCCTAGTACCACAGGGGAAAAAATATCACTTTAGAGAGTGCTACTCACCTGCACACATGTGGGGACCTGCCTCTGACACCTGCTGTTGCCCCCTTCTCTGCATGGCCCCCAAGGTCCTGGAGCAGACGCTGAGCCCTCTGTGGGATGAACTTCTGGTATTCGACCAGCTGATTGTGGATGGGAGGCGGGATCACTTACAGGAGGAGCCTCCATTAGTGGTCATCAGTGTCTTCGACCACAATAAGTTTGTGAGTGTGACCTGGTCACATCTGGGTTCCCCTCCTCCACTTGCCTTGATGCCCTCTTCTGGCTCCTAAGCATCTTCCTCTTTTATCTTCACTGCCCTGCTCCCTACAGGGACCCCCTGTGTTCCTGGGCAGGGCACTGGCTGCCCCGAGGGTAAAGCTGGTAGAAGACCCATACCGCCGACCTGAGCTACAGTTCTTCCCCCTGAAGAAGGGACCCCGGGCAGCTGGAGAGCTCATTGCCACCTTTGAACTCATTGAACTGGACTACAGTGGTTCCTTTGAGGTCTGAATACCCTGACCTAGCCAGATGCTGTGGCACAAGCATGTAATCCTAGCTACTTAGGAGGCTGAGGCAGGAGGATCTCAAGTTCAGGGATAGCAGCAGCCTGTGTAACTTGTGGAGAGATCCAGACTCAAAAATAAAATATAAAAAGGGGGCTGGGGATGTGGCTCAATAGTACAGCACTTGCCTGGCATGGGCAAAACGCTGGGTTCGACCCCCCAGTATTGCAACAAAACCTAAAACAGAACCAAACATCCTGGCCTAGCCTGCACAAGCTGTGTGCCCATCTTGTGATGGATCAGGCCACCCAGCCCCAGGGAATAGAAAACAGGCTTTGTCCCAGGGATAGGCTACCAGGTCCCTTACCTCAGAGAACTCAGGCTGCAGGTCTGTCTTGGGGTCACCTCATTGGGCCTCCTGACTGCAGGGAACATTCCAAGCGGCTGTAGTATAGGTTCTCTTTGCCAGGCCTCCACTCCCAGAGAACCCAGGCTGCCAGTTCACCCCAGAGTCATCCCACCCCACATGCCTCAGGCTCCCACTCTCCCTTCCCACCAATCCAATCTTGCCTATTTCCTCTGTTTACATTTTATCAGCAGCTCCCCACATTCCTTCCCCAATCCCAGGCTTTCCCTTCTTTGGCCTGATTCCTCTTTGACCTCTGACCTTCTTTCCCTTGCAGCCTTCAGTGCCTAGTGATGTGGAGCCACAGGATCTGAAACCCCTGGTGGAACCCCTGTCTGGACGTCTGTCCCTGCCACCTAGTGTGCGCCCAGTGCTCAGGGAGTTTCGTGTTGAAGTACTTAACCCCCTTCACTCCAGCACCCTGGGTGGCCCTCTTGTCAGCTGCCGGCCCCTGAATCTCTTACTTCCTGACCCTAGGTGCTGTTCTGGGGCCTGAGGGGCCTTGGTCGTGTGCACCTGTTTGAAGTGGAGCAGCCCCAGGTTGTGCTGGAAGTGGCTGGGCAACGTGTGGAGTCTGAGGTCCTGGCCAGCTACCGTGAGAGTCCCAACTTCACGGAGCTAGTTAGGCATCTGACAGTGGTGAGGCTCGGGCTGTGGGTGAGGACTGCTGGGCAGAGAGGCGGAAGAGAGCAGTTGGGGCAAACTTGCAGCTGGTTATCTTTTCCCACCCCAGGGACAGAAAGCTCTCTATCAAGTGCTAGATAGTAAATATTTTAGGCTTTGTATGCCTTATGGTCTCTGCTGTAATGATTCAACTCTGCTACTGTAGCATGAAAATAGCCATGGATGATATACAAATGAATGAGGATGTCTGTGTTCTGATAAAACTTTATTTACAAAGACTGGCAGCAGTTCAGACTTGGTCCATGAGCTGTTAATTCACTGATCTCTGTATTAATTTGTGCACTGATTATGCTCTCTTAGCTCTGTTGAATGAGTGGATTAGCCTGGTGTCCTGAAAGATGAACCTCAAAGAATCTAGTTTCTGAGACACCAGGAGAGGAGAAGAAAAATGCATTGTATAACTTGTTTCATGGAGGTTGGAGTCAAATTCTAGCAATACTGTATCTCATCAAATCACCTGTCTTCTTTGAGCTTTAGTTTTTGTTTTCTCTTCTTTCCTTTTCCATCCTTCTCTCCCTTCCTCCCCACCTCCTCCCTCTCTTTCTTTTCCTTCCTTCCCTCCCTCCCTTCCTTCCTTCCTTCCTCTCTCTCTTTCTACTCTCTCCCTCCCCTCCCTTCCTTCTGTCCTTCTTTCCTGCCTCTCCTCTTTTTTGAGAAAGGTTCTCACTATGTAGTCCAGGCTCGCCTCAAACTCTTCTGCCTTCTCCTATCTTAATACCATCACCTGGGATGTAGGTTTGAAATAATGAATTTTAGGGAAACACACATATTCAGATAAAAGCAAGGTGTTTCCTCTCATGTCTCACTTCATAGTACAAATTGGTGAACACATATCACTTTCTCCAATGTGCTCTTGAAAAGAATGTGCATTCTTTTGTTGTTAAGTGGAGTGTTCCATAAATATCAGAGATATCAGGTCAAGATGTTTTTGACAGCATTACTTAAACTTCTTGAACAAGCCTCCTTGATTGACTTCTACCTAGTTATTCTATTCATTATTGATAATAGGTTATTAGTCTCCAACTATTACTGTTGAATTGTCTATTTCTTCCTTCAATTCTATCACCATTTTTTTTTGTTGTTGTTGTTCGTTTTTTTTTTTGTTTGTTTGTTTTTGTTTTTGTTTTTGTTTTGGCATTGGGGAGTTGAATCCAGGGCCTTGTACATATTAGGCAAGTGCTCTACCACTGAGCTGTACCCCCAACCCTGTTTTTATTTTTTATCTTGAGAAAGGTCTCACTAAGTTATGCATGCTGCCTCTGGCCTCAAAGTTATGATCCTTCTGCCTCTGCCTCTCAGATTGCTGGGAATACAGGCATACACCACTGTGCTGGACTTTTTTGTCTTTTTGCTTTTGCAGTGCTGAGTATTGAGCCTAGGGCACTGCACATTCTAGGCAAGTGCTCTACCACTGAGCTATGCCCCCAGCCCATCTGTCACTTTTTAATTATTGTATTTTGAAGTTCTGCTGCTAGGTGCATATATGCTTATAATTATTATATTATCCTGATGAATTGTCTCATTTACCATTGTAAAATGACCTTCCTTGGCACTAGTAAATTTTTTTGTCTTAAAGTCTATTTTGTCTGATAATATAGCTACACCAGCTCCATATGGTCACTGTCTACATGATGAATCTTTCTCCATTCCTTTACTTTCAACTCATATGGGTCTTTGAATCCAAACAATCTTTCTCTCTTTTTTTTTCTGTACTAGAGGCTGAACCCAGAACCAATCTTGTATATGCTAAGCAAGTGCTCTACCATTGAGCTACATCAATAGCCCCTTTTCACTTTTATTTTGAAATAAATTCTCACTAAGTTGTTGAGCCATCCTTGAACTCTCTAAGTAGCCTGGACAGGTCTCAAACTTGTGATCCTCTGGCCTCAGCCTACTTAGTAGGTTAGTAGTGTGCCAGTGTGCCCAGCAAGAATGTCTCCTAAATCACATGTGGTTGTATTTTTTTCCCAATGTAGTTGACATTATCTGTATTTTGATTGAAGTATTTAGTACAGTCATATTTGATAATATTATCTATTGGATTTACATCTGGCATTTGGCCATTTGTTTTTTATATGTCTTGTGTATTTTTTTCTTCCTCCTTTACTGCCTTTTTGTCTTTCTTTCAGTACCAGCAGTTGAACCCAGGGAACTTGCTTATACTAGGCAAGTGCTCTACCACTGAGATGCACCCCTAGGCCTTTTTTAATGTTTTATTTTGAGACAGAGTCTCACTAAATTGTATAGGGTGCCTCTGGCCTCAAACCTGTGATCCTCCTGCCTCAGCCTCCTGAATCGCTGGGATTGCAGTCATATGCCACCATGCTCAGCCTTTACTGCCTTCTTTTGTGTTAAGTAGATATTTATTAGTATACCTCTTTAATTCCTTTGTTGATTTTTACTTAGTTTCTCTAGTGATTACAATATGAATGCTGATTTTTCACATCTACTTCAAATTAATATTATTTTGTTTTTTATTTGTTTATTTTGTTTTGTTTTATGAGATAGGGTCTCACTATGTAACCCAGTGTGACTTGGAACTTGCTATGTAGTCCAGGCTAGCCTCAAACTTGTGATCCCCTGTCTCAGCCTCCTGAGTGCTGGGATTACTGGTGTGTGCTACCACACCTAGCTAGATTAATGCTAATTTAATTCCAGTGAAATATAGAAACTTTTCTCCAGTATAGCTACATTCCTTCTTCTCCCCTTTGTGCTATCATTGCCACATATATAGAGTGATATAGTTATGTTGTTGTTGTTAGGTACCGTCGAGTTGGTGTCTGACTCATAGTGACCCTGTGTACAACAGACGAAACACTATCATCATGCTTCTCTACTATTCATAGGGTTTTCAATGGCTGATTGGTTTTGGGGAGTGGGTTGCTGAATCCTTCTCCCAAGCCTACAGCACCTGGTGTTTCCCAGCAGTCTCCCATCCAAGTACTAACCAGGTCCCAACCTGCTTAGCTTCCGAGATCTGATGAGATCAGACACCACAGTGGTATGGCTGTAGGCAATATTATTATAGTAGTATAATTATTGTCTTTCCACCCTTACAGTCCACTGCTAGCTATGGAATTATTAGATTAAAGCCCACACATATTTTATAGTTCTAAGTCTATATTTGCAAATTGCACATTAGTCCTTTACATAAGAGTAACAATGATAACCCCAAGTTTCTGCTAGCATTTTGTATGCTCCAAAGGACTTTTTTTTTTTTTGTGTGTGGTACTGGGGGTTGAACCCAGGGTCTCGCGCCTGAATGCTTTGCAAGTACTGAACCACTGAGCTGCGCTCCCAGCCCATTTTTTTTTTCCTTTTTGAGACAGGGTCTTGCTAAGTTATGTAGACTGCCTCTAGTCTTGACTTGCAATCCTACTGCCTCTGCCTCCCGAGCTGCTGGGATTACAGACGTGGGCCACTGTGCCTGGCGCTAGGACTTTTGTGTGTCTTATGTCACTAGATACTTTCAAAAGTCCTGTGAGTCCACAATTGTGTCCCTTATTTAGCTAGGACACAGAATCAGAAGGCAATAACTTACCAGAGATGACTCAGCAAGGCTGTGGCAGGTTTAGATGTATTATTTTCCCACCTGTCTCTGTGCCACCTTTCCCTCTTCCCCAGGGCTTTGGAGACACAGTTCCTCTTTCCCTACCCCCAGGACTTGCCCGAGCAGCCTTATCTGCAGCCCCCACTCAGCATCCTAGTGATTGAGCGCCGGGCCTTTGGCCGCACAGTCCTTGTTGGTTCTCACATTGTCCCCGACATGCTGCGATTCACACTCCACAGTAATGAGGATCCCCCTGATGATGAAGGAATGGAGGAGGAGACCGGGGACCTGGTGCCAAAGGGACCTCAAGGTTTGGAGACTTCCCTGTAGGGGCCACCAGGCAGAAGCCCCTCTGGTTCCTGGTAGAGGTGGCCCCAGGGGACGCTCCAACAGGGAATAGAGTCTGACTTCTACAGCTTAACCCCCTCATGGTGTCGCTTCCCCCCCCAGGACAGAAGTCCCTGGATTCCTTTCCAGCTGGAGCAGGGACATCCAGACAGCTCCTGAAGGTAATGGGGTGCATAAGAAGAGGAGAGAAGGGGCTGGCAAGACTCAGGGTGGTGCTGGCTGGCAGTGACTGAGTCTGCTGTCCCTCAGGCTCCTCTGAAGAAGCTCAGCCTAGGAGGGCTCCTGGATCAGGGCCTTGAGCTGGAGGAGGACATCCCAGACCCTGAAGAGCTTGACTGGTGGTCCAAGTATTACGCGTCACTGCAGAAGCTCCAGGGGCAGGTGGGGTGGGGAGAGCCATGGGGCAGGGGTGAACTGGGGGTCTGCATAACTTAGCAAGACCTTGTCTCAAAAAGTAAAAAAAAAAA
>VMDO01003397.1:0-144089 GCA_007922755.1 Pedetes capensis | reverse complement strand
CATCTTGTCCTATACTTATTGAAAGTTTAGTCATACTCTTTTATGTTTTCCTCTTTCTTAGTGTCTGAGTGAGTTAACTCTTCAATTTTGCAATCTATCCCTGATTCTATCTTCTGCTTCATTCAATCTGTGTTACTTTCTGTTATAATCTTTATTTGATTGATTGTGCTTTTTCTGTTTTTTTCTTTTTTGTTAGTAGTTTATACCTATTGATATAGAGTGATAATTCAGTTCATATCCATTATGCAATTATGAAATCAAGATTGTTTACACTTCCATCTCCTTAAATATTTTATAGAACAAAGTAAACAAAAAAGGGAAAATTTTTATTAACATGTAATGACAATTATATGCAATTATGAGGGATAGCATGATTTTGGGGGATTTTCATAGACTTGTATCCTGTGTTTTGTGTTTTTACTTTCCCTATTTATCCTTCTAAATTGTTTTACCTCCCTCTCACATTTTCCTCATTGTCCATTTCTTCATAGTAGTCTCCTCCTTCCTCATATTTTGTTCACTTGTATTGTCCAATATTAGATAAATATGACTATATATGTATGAATTTTTCTTTAAGGTGTATCTAACTCCCACATATGAGAGAGAACATATGGTATTTCTCTTTTTGAGTCTGAATTATTTCACTTAAAACGATGCTCCTAGTTCCACCCATTTTCCTGTAAATGATGTAATTTCACTCATCTTTATTGTTGAATGATATTCCATTGTATATACATACCCAGTTTTTAAATCTAATCCTCTGTTGATGGAAATCTGGGTTGATTTCATACCCTTGCAATTGTGAAGAGTGCTGCAATAAATATGGAAATGCAGGTGTCCCTATGGTATGATGACTTACCTTCCCTTGGGTATATTCCTAGAAGTGGTATACCTGGATAGTATGGTAGTTCTATCTTTAGATTTCTAATGTACCTCCATACTGATTTCTGTGGTGGCTGAATGAATTTACAGTCCCACCAACAGTATAAACATGTTCTTTTCTCTTTTCAACCACACCAGTATTTGCTATTGTTTGTTTTGCTAATCTTGGCCATTTTTAGTGTGTGAGATAGAATCTCAGTGTAGTTTTGATGTCTAGAGATATTAAACATTTTTCATGGGTTTATTGGCCATTTGTATTTCTTCTTTTGAGAACTATCTGTTCAGTTCCATTGCCCAGTTATTTCTTGGATTATTTGTTACTTTGGTATTTAATTCCTTGAGTTTTGTATATTAATTTATCCTCTGTCAGATGTATAAGATGCAAAGATTTTTTCCAATTCAGTGGGATCTCCCTTTATTATTTCCTTTGCTGTACAAATTTTTTTTGGTTTTATATAATCCCATTTGTGAATTCTTTGTGCAGTTTCTTGGGCCCTTGGAGTCTTGTTAAGGAAGTACTTTCTATCCCTATATGTTGGAGTATGTTCTCTATATTTTCTTTTAGCAATTTTAAGGTTTCCAGTTTTATGTTGGCGGCCTGCAGCCATAGCCCTGTGGCATCCAATCCCGTCAGATCTCGGAAACTAAGCAGGGTCAGGCCTGGTTAGTACCTGGATGGGAGACCGCCTGGGAACACCAGAAGCTGTAGGCTTGGGAGAAGGACCTGGCAACCCCCTCCCAAAAATCAATCTGCCATCAAAAACCCAATGAGCAGCAGAGAAGCACTGACAATAGTGTTTCCCCTGTTGTACAGAGGGTCGCTATGAGTCGGATACCGACTCAACGGCACCTAACAACAACAACAACAACGTTTTATGTTGAGGTGTCTGATCCATTTTGAGTTGATTTGTGTACAGTTTGAGATTTATGCATCTAGTTTCATTCTTCTACATATGGATATCCAATTCTCCTAGCACCATTTGTTGACAAAGCTATCTTCTCTCGAATATATACCTTTGGTCCCTTTGTCAAAGATTAGATGGCTTGCAGTTGTGTAAGTGTATATCTGGGTCTTTCATTCTGTTCTATTGGTCTTCATGCCTGTTTTTATTTCAGTATCAAGCTATTTTTGCCATGATGGACTTGTAGTATAGTTTGAAGTCAGATATTGTGATGTCACCTGCACTGTTTTTACTGCTTAGGGTTGTTTAGGCTATATGTTATCTTTTGTGCTTCTACATGAATTTTAGGATTTCTTTTTCTATTTCTGTGAAATATATCATTGGAATATTGATGGGGATTGCATTGCATCTGTAGCTTGCTTTTAGTGGTATAGCCATTTTCACAATATTAATTATTCCAATGCATCAGCAAAGGGGGCCTTTCCATCCTCTAGTATTGTCTGTGATTTCCTTCTGTACTATTTTGATGTTTGCATTGCAGAGGTCTTTAACACCTTTGGTTAGATTAATTGGTAAATACTTAATTTTGGTGGGCTATTGTGAATGGGGTTGTTGTTTTTATTTCTTTGTCCCCCTGCTCAATATTGGTATGAAGGAATGTTACTGACTTTTTAGTGCTAATTTTGTATCCTACTACTTTTCTGAAGGAGGTAATAGCTCTAAGTGTTTTCTGGTGGAATGTTTATGGTTCTGTAAGTATGGGATAATGTCATCTGTGAATAGAGATAATTTGATCTCTTTATTCTCAGTTTGTATTCCATTCATTTATTTTTCTTGCCTTATTATTCTGGCTAGTACTTTAATCATACTGAGTATGAGAGGAGAGAGTGGATATCTTTCTCTTGTCCCTGATCTTAGAGAGAATGCCTTCAATTTTCCCCATTTAATATAATGTTGACTATAGGATTGTCATACATAGCCTCTATGATATTGAGATATGTAACTTCTGTACTCAGTTTCTTCAGGACTTGTCATGAAGGGATGTGTAACTTTGTTGAAATCTTTTTCAGCATCAATTGAGATGATAATGTGATTGTTGTCTTCAAGTTTTTTGATATGCTGAGTTACATTAATTGATTTACATATGTTGAACCATTCTTGCATCTGTAGAATGAAGGCCACCTGGTTAGGGTGTATCATCTTTTTTTATATGTTGCTGTATTCTGTTTCCAAGAATTTTATTAAAAATTTTTGCATCAATGTTCATCAGAGAATCAGTCTATAGTTTTCTTTTTTGTAGTGTTCTTATCTGGTTTTGGTATTAAGGTAATACTGGCTATGTAGAATGAATTTGGAAGTATACTTTCCCTTTCCATTCTATGGAATAGTTTGAGGAAGATAGTTATTAATTCTTCTTTAAATGTTTCATAGAATTCATCTGTGAACCCATCAGGACCTGAGCTTTTCTTTTTTTAGAGGTTCTTTATTACTGCCTCATTTTCATTGATTTTTATTGTTGTTGTTGTTAGGTGCCATCAAGTCGGTATCCGACTCATAGCGACCCTCATAGGGTTTTCAATGGCAGATTGTTTTGGGATTGCCTTGGGAGTGGATTGCCAGGTCCTTCTCCCATTTTTGCAGTGCTGGGAATTGAACTCGGGGCCTCAGAAACTGCAGAGTAGCGCTCTACCCACTGAGCTAAAACCCCAGCTTTTTATAGGTTCGTTTAATTTGTTTATTTCTTCAGGACTTAATTTTGGTAGGGAGTAAGTGTTAAGGAATTTATCCATTTATTCTGAATTTTCATTTTTTTGAGAGTGTATGTTCTCAAAGTAATTTCTGATGATCTATATTTCATTATTGTTATGATTCCCTTTTTATATCTAATTTTAATAATTTGAGGATATTCTTTATCAGTGAATTTGGCTAAGTAAAGGTCAATTTTGTTTATTTTTTCTAAGAACTAACTTTTAGTTTCATTAATTTTTGTACTGTCCTTTTAATCTCCATGTCATTAATCTCTAACTTGATTTTAAATATTTCATTTGTGTGCAAGTTTTAGAGCTGGCTTGCTGCTGTTTTTTTAGTACCTTAAAGTGTATCATTAAGTTGTTTAACTGGGCCTTCTCTCTCTTTTTCGTGTAGGCATTTATGGCTAAGATATTCCCTCATAGAACTGCCTTTGCAGTATTCCATAGATTTTGGTAGGTTGTGTTTTCATTGTCATTTCTTTGAAGGACCTTTTTAATTTGTTTTCTGTTTTTTTCAATGACTCACTGATCACTCAGAAGTGTGTTATTTAATCTCCATGTATTTCTAATATTCTTGTAGTTTTCCTTTCAATTGATTTCTAGATTTTTTCCATTGTTATCTGATAAGGCACATGGAATGATTTCAATTTTTTTGTATTTGTTAAGGCAGCTTTGCAGGATAAAATGTTTTCTATTTTAGAAAAAGTTCCATATGGTGTTGAGAACAATGTGTATTCTGCCCCTGTTAGGTGGATTATTCTATGGATATCTGTCATGTCCAGTTGGCCTAGGTTTTTCTTTAAGTCCATCATTTCTTTTTTTTTTCTCAGATGATCTGTGTGTTGAAGAGAGTGGTAATTATTGTGTTTGGACCTCTTTGTTCCTTTATTGACAGTAAAGTGTGTTTTATGATGTTAGGTGCTCTGGTATTTGGTGTATAAATATTGACTAGTGTTATGTCTTCTCAGTTTATTGTAACCTTTATTAATTTGTGCTGGCCTTTTTTGTCCCTTCTGATTAATTTAGAATTGAAGCCAAGTTTGTCAGTTATTATAGCTACCCTTGCTTTTCCTTGATTTCCACATTCTTAGTATATTGTTTTCCAGCCTTTTATTTTCAGTCTATTTCAGTCCTTGCGAATGAGATGAATCTTGAATCCCACATATTAAAGATTTTTATTTATTGATCCAGTAGGCCAATCAGTGCCTTTTATGTTATAATTAAGGACCATTTACATTTAGGGTAATTACTGAGAGGAGTTTGGTATTTTGCATGGTTTTGTTGGTTTTTCTCTATTGTATTTGGATATTGTCTGCTTTTCACTTTATCCCCTGCTCATGTTAGGGTTTATCAGATTGCATATCATTCCTTCTTTGTTAGTTTGTTTTTTTCATGCATTCTTCTTGTGATTTTCTTCATCCCTGTGGTCTTGAATTTGGGTTTGTCTTTCTTCATTTGCATGTGGTGTTTAAGCAACCTGTGCAATGCTGGCTTGGGCTGGGATTTGGCTCAGTGGGTAGAGTGCTGCGCTGCAGTCTCTGAGGTCCTGAGTTCAATTCCCAGCACCACAAAAATGGGAGAAGGGCCTGGCAATCCACTCCCAAGGCAATCCCAAAGCACTCAGCCATTGAAAACCCTATGAGGGTCGCTATGAGTTGGATACCGACTCGACGGCACCTAACAACAAGCAATGCTGGCTTTGTGGTCAAGACTGCTTAAGCTTGTATTTTTCATGAGAAGTCCTTATTTCTCCATCTATTTTAAATGCTAATTTTGCTAGAGATAATATTCTTCATTGGCAGTTGTTTTCAATGCTTGTACTCTGTCAGTGCAGGCTTTCCTTGCTTTTAAGAATCCTATTAAGAAGTCGGTTGGTATAGCACCACTCTGCAGTCTCTGAGGTCCTGAGTTCAATTCCCAGCACCACAAAAATGGGAGAAGGATATGGCAACCCACTCCCAAGGCAATCCCGAAGCAATCTGCCATTGAAAACCCTATGAGGGTTGCTATGAGTTGGAAATGACTCAACAGCACCTAAGAACAACAATTAAGAAGTCTAATGTTATTCTGATGGGTTTACCCTTATGTGTTGATATTTTTCTCTCACAGCTTTTAAAATTATTTCCTTGTTTTGTACTTCAGTATTCCAACTATAATGTGACATGGAGAGGATCTATTCTGGCCTAATCTGTTTGGTGCTCTGGTTGCCTCTGTGGTTTGGTTGTACATTTCTTCCCTTAGGTTTGGGACGTTCTCAGCTGTTATTTTATTCAATACATTCTCTATGCCTCTGGTTTTAGTTTCTTGTATCCCCTATATTCTTATGTTATGTTTCTTCATGTTATGAAAGACCTCTTGAAAATTGTAGTCATATTGCTTCATAGTTTGTCCTTCTTGGTATCTGAATAAGTAACCTCTTCAACCTTTTCTTCTTTCCCTAAAATTCTGTTTTCTGCTTCATCCAATCTGCAAATGTTGCTTTCTACTATCACATTTATTTGATTGACTGTGTTTTTTAATTCCAGAAATTCTGTTTCGTTCTTTTTCTGGATGTCAATTTCTTCATTTAATTTTTCTTCTGAATTAGATACATTTTTGTTCAGTGTTTCATTTACATTCACCTGTTTGGTTATGCTATCTTTAAGGTCTTTTAACACTTTTATAAACAGACTTTTAAACTCTTTGTCTGGCATTTCTAGCATTTGAACATCTTTTATTTCAGTTATTGAACAATTAGGATTGTTAAGGAATCTTCATCTTCCTTTTTCATATTTCATATTGTCCTGGGTTGCATTTTGGGCATTCCTTGGTCTTCTTATTTCTGCCTTTTATATTTGGGGTTATCCTTTATTTAATGCCTTCATTTGAGAGGTTCGTCCCCAGTATCATTCAGAGTATAGAAAGCATTCTCCTAATAAAGTAATAGGTTAATCCCATATCGTATTTATAAGTATGATTAATCCTATTTGAGGCCACATACTATTTAAGAAGTTACATGTGGGAAGTGATTGTTAGAGATAGCAACAAATAGATTTTGGTGATTACTATTGAATATAGTATAGTTGTAAATGGCAGAAAGATGAATGTCTGATAGATAGGTGGATGGGGAGCAGAAGAAAGAACAAGATTATATAGGGATAAGAAAGGAGAACAAGCAGAAGGGGTAGTGCTGGAGTATGAGTTGAGAAAACAGCACAGAAACTATAAATCTACTTGCTTCTTATATACCATATATGGTTATATGAACATTCCAAAAGGTATAGCAAATATAAGGATGAACTATCTCTTATTGTTTTGACAAATAAACTTGGGAAGTATAGTCAATATTATTATTATTGATTAACTGGGGTAACCTAGAAAGAATAATGGTTAAAATTTTTGACTAATGAGAAGGATGAAGAAAAGTAGCAAAGTCTAAAGAGGGAGAAGAATAGAAAAAATGATGAAGAGAAAAGCAACAAAAACAATACAAAAACAAAGCAATAAAAACCAAAACCCTTAAAACCCCCAAACACATAAACACACAAAGGAAAAAGAACAAAATAAAACAAAACAACCAACACTGATTAGTTCAGTCTAGATGTCTATCATCCAGTTTTTTGTGAGTCCCCCTGCCCTATGGATGCTGCTGAGCCATAGGCACAGTCTTCCCTCCCCACTGCAGTTCCAGATCAGTTCTTAAGTTGGGTGTGTGCCCTCTTATTTCATCCACACACCATGGAGTGATCCTGCTCTGTAACCTCTATCCCATGGACAATCACAATCCCCTATCTGCTGAGCCACCTGAGCCCCAGAAGCTGTGCAATTGGTAGCTGCACTGCTGCTCAATTTTGTACTCAGTTCTCTGGCTGTAGTTGCAGCCAAACTGGTTGGGTCTCTGGTTTCATCCATGATGAATAGAGCCCATGCTTTTGGTGCACCACTTGGAAAGTCTGTCCATCTGGGAGTGACTGGCTGTGACCTATAGGTAGGTGAGTAGCCCACCCAGGTATTTGTTTGTTTGGAACTAGTCTGTCTTCTGAGTGATCCCAGGCATTTCATCTCTTTAAGACTGCTAAGCCTCTACAACCCCAGGATCTGTTCCTTGGCACCACTGTGAGATCAGACTTCTTTCCCCAGCACACTACAGACAATTCACCAGGCTCACAGACTCTAGGCTTGATGCACAGAACTGAAGTGGAGGGTGGGCTACCTGGAAGTTCCCTGGGACTGGAGGGTACCCAGCAGTAACCAACTCAGTTCAGATGGCAGCAAGCCTTACTGTTTGGTTGTTTAATTGATAACTGGTCCAGTTCCCAGAGTCTCTAGGCACTGTGGGTCAGTAAGTACCTGAGGCTGTTCACATAGGGCATAAGTAAAGTGAGTCTGTTTTTCTCTCAACCTGCACTTCCATGTGTGCCTATTTCACCCCCACTCTTGGCACTGTGACACTGTGTTCCCAGAGCCCCCATCCACTGGTTAGTTTTTGTTTGCCATCAGTCTGAGCTCCAGTGCAGGGACCTCTTATTTACATGTTAAAGTGGCAGTTTTCTTTTCCTACTGGAACACTTGGCACTGTATTTCTAAGGATGGTCTTCCTCCATCTTTTCTTTGTGGCTTTTTATCTGTAGTTGAGACTAACTACCCAACTAATTCCACTTCTTTTCTTTTCCTTTTTGCTATTTTTCTCTGTTCAGGATAAATTCTATATTCTGCTATTTTCTTTGAGGTCACTTATTTTTGTAAGTTGTTGTTAGGTGCTGTCGAGTCAAGTCTGACTCATAGCGACCCTCATAGGGTTTTCAGTGGCTGACTGTTTCGGGATTGCCTTGGGAGTGGATTGCCACATCCTTCTCCCATTTTTGCAGTGCTGGGAATTGAACTAGGGACCTCAGAGACTGCAGCGCAGAACTCTACCAACTGAGCTAAATCCCAGCCAATTTTTTGTAAGTAGACATTTAAATTTTTGGCATTTCAAGCATTTTGGTAATTTTGAATTCTGCTATTGAAATGTTATGTTCATTTGAGGGATTCTCTTTGTTTTTGTTATTCTTGTTTCTTTTTCTTTTTTTTCTTTTTTTTTTTTTTTTTTTTTTTTTTTTTGCGGTGCTGGGGGTTGAACCCAGGGCCTCATGTTTGCATGCTCTGCAAGTGCTGGACCACTGAGCTGCGCCACCAGCCCTCCCTTTTTTTTTTTTTTTTACTTCTTGGACAAAGTCTCGCTAAGTTATGCAGACTGCCTCTGGTCTCGAACTTGCAATCCTCCTGCCTCTGCCTTCCCAGCCTCTGGGATTACTGGTGTGCACCACCACACCTGGCATCCCACACTGTCTTGTATGCATGCCTGCAACCATACCACTGTGGCTTCTGATCCTGTCTGGTCCTGAAGCTAAGCAGTGTCAGGCCTGGTTAGTAACTAGATTGGAGACCGCCTGGGAACACCAGATGCTGTAGGCTTGGAGGTAAGACCCAGCAACCCATTCCCCCCAAAAAATGTGACATTGAAAACCCTATGAATAGGATAGAAGCAGTAACAATATTGTTTTGTCTATTGTACACAGGGTGGCTATGAGTTAGATGCCAGCTCAATGGCACCGAACAACAACTATTTCGTATGGGTGATTCAGATTCTTTATATCTTCATCAGAATATGATGCCAGAAATTTTTTCACCATTCTGATAACTGACTAGTGATATATCACTATGCTTTGAATGTTTATTTTCATAATAGCTAATAATGTTGAACATCTTTTCATTTGCTAACTTGCCTTCTATATATCTTCTTTTCAAAATGTCTATTTGTGCCTTTTGCCTATTTCCTAATTTTATTTTTCACTATTAAAATTTGAATGTTCCTTTTATATTTTACATACTAGTCCCTTCACAGATATTTAGTTTCAAAATATTTTCTCCTAAAGTATGGCTTTTCTTTTCATCCTTTTCGCAGGTCTTTTCCATGATAAAAGTTTATTGTTTTTTTTTATTGATTGTACTTCTATTGTCAAATGTAAGAATCCTTTGCCTAGCCCTACACCCTAAAGATGATCTCTTTTGGGAAATTTTTTAGGTTTTATTACTTTACATTTTATGATTAAGTCCATGATATCCTTTAGGTTAACTTTTTTGTATGGCTTGAGATTTAGTTTGAATATCTCTCTCCTCTCTCTCCCTCACTCTTTCCCTCCTTGTTTCTGTATCTCTGCTTCTTCCTGTAGTTTCCCAATACTCCAACACTATTTTGCTGAAGAATTTCTCCTTATCTATTGAATTAGTTTCATATCTTTGTCAAAAATTAGTGGACATATTTATGTGGGTCGACTTTTGGGTTCACCTGCTGCCATACCACTGTGGCATCTGATCCTGTCAGATCTCAGAAGCTAGGAAGGGTTGGACCTGATTAGATCGGACCTGGTTGGATAGGAGATCTCCTGGCAACACCAGGTGCTGTGTAGGCTTGGGAGAAGGACCTGGCAACCCACTCCCAAAAAACAATCAGCTATTGAAAACCCAATGAATAGCAGAGAAGCATGACAATAAGGTTTTGTCTGTTGTACATAGGGTTGCTATGAGTTGGACACCCACTTGACAGCACTTAACAACAAATAACTTTTGGGTTTTGGGTTTTGTTTCTCTGTATTACTATTACTTGGTTTAGTAAGTGGTATTTAATTTTTAATTTGGGTGTCCATGTATTTATTGTTAGTATATAAAAATAGAATTGATATTCATACTTTGTATTCTATGACCTTATTGAACACACTTATTGCTTTTAGCAATTATTTTGTAGATTTCTCAGGATGTCCTATGTAAACAATCATGCCATTTTAAAAGTATAAACAGTTTTGTTTCTTCTTTTCTTATCTATATACCTTTAGTTTCCTTTTCTTGTCTCATTGCATAGTCTAGAACTTCCAGCACTGTGATGAATAAGAATTCTTAGGCCTTGTCCTTAATATTTAGAAGAAAAGCATTTGACATAATATTTACTATGAATTTTCTGTTATATTTTGATTATTTCTACCCTGTTGTTTACATGTTAGTATTTTTTATCATGAATAAGTACTTAATTTTTTCTATTGTTATTTCTGGATCAATTCATGGAATCACTTTTTCTTTAGTTTATTCCTATGATGGATTACATTGTTTTTTTTAAATGTTGAATCAGTATTATACTAAAAAATAAACCTCATTTTGTCTTAATATGTAATTTTCAGCTGTATTGCTGAATTCTATTTTTAATATGTTAGTAAGAATGTTTGCATTGTTATGCATAAAATATGTTAGTCTTCAGTTTTCTTCTTTTGTACTGTTTTTATCTGGTTTGAGGGTCAGAATAATACTAGACTCATAAAATTAGGAAGTGTTTTCTCTTGCTTTTGAAAGATATTGTGCAGAATTACTGTTAATTATTCTTTGAATATTTGCTAGAATTCACCAGTAAAGCCATCTGCCTCTGAAAATTTCTGTTTAAGGAACTTTAAAATTGGGAATTCAATTTCATTAATACTAATTTATATTGGATCAAGTTTGGAAGTTTGAGCTTTTTAAGGAACTAGTCCATTTTATTTAAGTTGTCACATTTATGTGCAGAGAATTATTCACAGAACTTTCTTAGTATTAGCTTTCTATGACTATTATAGTAAATTACCACAAACTTGCTATGTTAAAACAACATTAATCTACTTTTTCTCAGTTCTGGATGCCATAAATTCAACATTAGTTTTTCTGTAACTAAATCAAGCTGTCAGAAGTGCCTTTCTCTAGAATGCCTAGGAAAGGATATAGTCCTTGCCTCTTTCAACTTCTAGTGTCATTCCTTGACTCTCAGTCTCCTCCTCTGTGGTCACGTTGCCTATTCCTCTTCTGTGTGTGTCCAGTCCCCTTGCTGGATAATCTTGAGTGACCTCTTTATCTCAAAATTCTTAAACTAATCACATTTGCAATGACTTTTTTCCCCATAAGGTAACATTTATAGGTTGTAAGAATTGAGACCTAATATCTTTGAGGCCACCACTCAGGCAATTACATTTTAATATTCTTTGACCATTCTTGATTTTTCTCCCTCTCTCTTTCCCATCAGTTTTATAGATAGCTGCTACTTGTATTCATTTTTGCAAAAAATCAGCTTTTTGTTTCATTGATTGTTTCCCTCCTATTATTTCCTATGTTACTTGCTTGAATTTATTCTGCATTTCTTCTTCTAGGTTTTTTTAATTAAATTTCTTTTTAACTGGTACATAGAAACACAACGATTGTATATATTAATGTGGTAATATATGATATTTAAATACATGTATAAATTACATAATGTTCACATCAGTTTAAACATAATTATCTTATCAAAATATATTATTTCTTTATGGTAAAAACTCAAAAATCCTTTCTTCTAGCTTTTTGAAATGCACAATACATTATAACGATTTAAAGTCACCCTACTGTGCAATAACACACCATGACCTCTTGCTCCTAACTCTACTTTACCACTCTTTGATCAACATTTCCCCAGCCCATGCTCCCCACTACTCTCCCCAGCCTCCAGCAGTCAAAACTTCGATATGATCAGTGTTTATTTTATTTTATTGTATTTGGTTTTATGAGATAACATCTCACTATGTAGTTCAAGTTGGCCTAGAGCTTGCTACATATCTTAGGCTGTCTTCAAACTCACAATCCTTCTGTCTCCATCTCTCCAGTACTGGGATTATAGGTGTGCATCACCAGAGCCAGTTATAATCAATATTTTTACATTTCACATATGAGTGAGATCATTCAGAACTTTTCTTTCTATGACTGGCTTACTTCACTTAACATGCTCTCCACCCATTTCCATTCATTTTTCTAGATTCTTTAGGTGTGAGCTTCCATTATTGATTTCAGATTTTCTATTTTGTAATACATGAATTTAGTTCTATAAATTTTCTTCTCACTTCAGCTTTAGCTGTATTCCAAAAATATCATTATATTATATTATTATACATTATATTGTATTGTATATACAATATATGTATTGTATATACATTATATTGTATTATTGCATAGCTCTATATACTTTTTTTTGCACTAGTGGTGGTTAAACCCAGGGTCTCATTCACACTAGGGAAGTGCTCTACAACTGAGCTGCACCTACAATACCTTTTTATTTTGTATTTTCAGATAGGGTCTTGCAGCCTGCCTCTGGTCTTGATCCTGTGATCATCCTGTCTTAGCCTCCAGGGATTACAGCCTTGTGCCACAGTGCTCAGCTGTAGCTCTGTGCACTTTTGATTTTCCCTTGAAGCTTCCTTTTTGACGCATGGATTATTTAGAAGTGTGTTGTTTACTTTCCAAGTATTTGAAGATATTTTCTTAGCTTTCTGTTATTGATTTCTCAATTGATTCCACTGTGGTTAGAGAACACATTCAGTATTATTTCATTTTATTTAATTTGTTGAAGCATGTCGTATGCCCTAAGGTATGGTCTACCTTTGTATATGTTCTGTGGACACTTGAAAATAATGCATATTCTGTTGCTGAGTGGAGTGTTCTATGAATGTCAATTAGATCATTCTTCTGTGATCTTCTTGATTTTCTGTTTATTCTATCAAATGTTGAGAGAGGGATATTAATTTTCCAACTGTGATTGTGGAATTACCTATTTCTCCTTTCAGATCAATCAGTTTGTGCTTCATGTAACTTGCAGCTCTGTTGCTTGGTTCAGAGATATTTAGGACTGCTATGTAATTTGGTATATTAGGACCAGTCATTTCTTAATGGCCCTTTCTGTCTGTTTTCTTCCTCCTGCTCCTCCCAATCCTCCTCCTCCTCCTCCTTCACCTTCTCCTCCCCCATCTCTTCCTCCTCCACCACCTCCTTCTCTTCTGTCTTCTTCTTTAGACTACTTTATCTGGTATAATATATCCACTGTCCTCACACATGCTCCCTGCATTGTTTTCTGATTGTCTTGGCCCTGAAGTACATATCTGTTGTTAGGTACCATTGAGTCAGCATCTGACTCATAGTGACCTTACGCACAACAGGAAGAACACTTTTGTTAGTGCTTCTCTGCTATTCATAGGGTTTTCAATAGTTGATTGTTTTTTGGGAGTGGGTTGCCCTGTGCTTCTCCCAAGCCTACAGCACCTGGTGTTCCCAGGCAGTCTCTCATCCAAGTACTAATCAGACCCAACTCTGTTTAGTTCCTGAGATCTGATGGGATCTGACACCACAGTGGTATAGCTGCAAGTGGAGTACATATCTAGCCTATATAATAATCTTCCCACCTCAACTCACAACCTCATGTACATCTTGGAATGACCCTCCCTCACCCAGGATTGCACACTTCTCTCCCTTAGTGGTCCAGGTCTTTAAAAGAACAAATTGTAGCATTTCAATCTTTGTTCCTTCATAAACCTGCTTCCATGAAACCTGACATTTCACAGGAAACTATCCTGATCCCCAGGGAAATGAAAGTCTGCTTGTTAAGAGATTGAGGTAACCTTGCTCTCTCCTTAACAGTCCTTACCCTTCTGTGTCTGTATTTGCCTCTGATTTATCTAACTCCAAAGAATTACAAGCATGCCTTAGTTGCATGTATATTAACTTGGATAACCCTGGAGTAGAAAGAGCACTATAATGAATGACTAATTATGGTGAGTCAAAAAATAGAAAATCAAGTAGGAAGTGGAGTGGGTGAAAGTAAATGCAGGTGGTTTAAAGGGAAAGAAGAGGTTGCAAGTAACACATGGAAAATTCTAGAAAGGTGACTCACTGAACGGAGAAATTGCTTTAATTCATGTTAGAGGTCATTTCATTTCTAAACCAACACATTTTCAGAATTTGACTTTTCATCTTGACTGGAACATGGACAATATTTGAAAAAGCATATTTCAGGGGAATGTGATTTAATTGTTCATCAGATTAGGCCAGTCTCCAAAATGTCATTTGCTGCTCTGTTCTGCCAACTGGACCTAGTTTTACACTCAGTGGACTTTAATATCAGGACCCTGGAAGATTGGCACCTCCCAAGATCTGAAATAGCTCAAAGGGATTTTATTCCTTGACACTTGAACTTCATCAGTCAACTTGCCTCCCTGTAGTTCTCAAATACAGGCATCACATGCAATATTTGCTTTTCTGCTTCTGGTAGCCTCAGTCTCAATGAAAATCAAACAAATAAACAATGGTTTGAGCTGAATTTTAACAGCATTTTCAGAAAAATCTTTCAAAATTTATTTGATACTGGCTGTGTTTATAATATAACCTTTTTAAAAATCCTCCTTCTATTCAGTTTCTAGGAAATCTTGGATTTAAATATCAGGGTAAGGTCTTAGTACCCCTCCCTATTCTTCATGTGTAAATCATAGCCATAAAATCCTTCATCTTTCTGTTCTTCCTGCATTGTAACAAGCTAAAAATGAGAACTAGGTGTAATCATCAGACCCTTTCATGCCATGACACATCAGCTGAAGATGCTAGCCAGAGAGAGGTTGTGTTCTGTTCATAATGAAGGTGTTACTGAACAAAGATGAAGTTTCAATCTCATGTATTATCTGTGAAGTGTACAACATAAATTTTCTCTGTAATCACTAGTCTTCATTTTAATGTTTCCTTTTCACTATCTTTGCTGAACAAAGAAAACTGGGCCATTTAAAGTCAAGTTAATGCAAAATGTTTAAGCAATGGTGTTTGGAGCCAGTATCCTGGAGATATTAATCAAGACATTATCACCAAGTATTTCTCAGGCACCAAGACAGCAGATTTGACCTTAGGCATTTGCAAAAAACATTTCAGATATGATTCCTTGCATCAGATGGCTTAAATTCTAGAGTTCCAGTGCTAGCATTATAATAAAACAAAATTCAAAGACATTATAAATAAATAAAAGATTGAACATGGGTAG
This sequence comes from Pedetes capensis, assembly GCA_007922755.1. Taxonomy (NCBI): domain Eukaryota; kingdom Metazoa; phylum Chordata; class Mammalia; order Rodentia; family Pedetidae; genus Pedetes; species Pedetes capensis. The sequence continues at coordinate 128,697 of VMDO01003397.1, read as the reverse complement.
AATACATTTAAGCAACAAACACATTTTTAGTGTACTCAATAAAATCTTGTGGAGTATGGAAAACAAAGGCCCATAATGATAAATAAGCACAGGGGGCTTGAGTTGAATTTGCAGAACTAAAATCAGTGTTAAGTTTCCATGCCCATCTTGAACAGTTTGGAAAATTTATAGAAGAGTTATTATTTCTGGATTTGCTTTTAAGTATTTTAATAACATGAAAGGCATGTTTGTGATAAGTTGCCAGGTCACAGGAGCATTAAGTAAATTCATTTATGAGTTATCAAAAAGTTGGGATGGATTGTGGTATAAGAGATATGATGACTTAGGTGGAGATCTGTCTTTGGGTCATAAATGTGCAGGACTCAATGCGGATGCATGAAATATAGCAGAAATATTGACAAGAAAAACGCAGTTTACTTTATTTCATGATAATTTTTAGAGAGACACCTCACTTAGCACTTGCCATTCAAAATCTCAAAATTTGGCTATTTCCAAAATCTATCATTCATGTGATGAAGGTATAGGAAGCAGAGGCAGTGGTGTGTGTGTGTGCACGTGCATTATTCCCGATGTTAAAAGCCCAGCTATATGCTCTTAAAAGACCTGGGTCAGGGATTAAGGCTCCCAAAATTCAGGAAGTAGACAACAGATGTCACTCAAGTCATTCACAATCAGTGGAACATCCTTTGGCAGTGCCACAGTAAAGAGAAAAGACTTGAGCCTTGTAGCTAGTCTAACCTCAGCTCTGGTGATTGCCAGTTGTGTGACCTTGCTCAATGAGTCATATCTTAATCTAGAAAATGTGAGAATTGTTCTACATTAGCATTTCTTCAACTATGTTCCAAAACCTATCCAACATTTTGTGGCAGATTATATTCCAAGGTGGAATTCCAAAACCTTCTTTCATTCCAAGTAACTTTTTGCAATGTGCCTTTGTCTGTCCTCCCACCAACAGGTGACGATGATTTATACACTCCTTGAATATACTCTTTCTCACAATTTACTTTGTCTTCTATGTGTCAAAAGTGGTACTGTTTGACATTTGAGGCTAGGCTTTTCTGTAGTTTGCCCTACTAGAACATTGTCTTGAGCCCACCTAGTAAGGAAGCCTTTAGAAGGATGAAATATCATAGGGTATAGAAGTGAGTCACAAGCCAACATCAACTGCCAGACCATCTTCCACTTTTCAGCACAAGAAATTCACAGAATTATGAAAAAGAATCCATTGTTGTTGTTTTAAGCCATTAAATTTGGAGGGGGGCTGGGATTTGGCTCAGTTGGTAGAGCGCTGTGCTGCAGTCTGTGAGGTCCTGAATTCAATTCCCAGCACCACAAAAAATGGGAGAAGGATGTGGCAATCCACTCCCAAGGCAATCCCGAAACAGTCAGCCATTGAAAACCCTATGAGGGTTGCTATGAGTCTGATACCAACTTGACAGCACCTAACAACAACAACAAATTGGGGGGAGATTGGTAATGCAGCAATAGATTATTACAGTGGTGCTCACTAAGGTATGTGGTTTTTCTGGCAAATAGATTTGGATGAAGATTGGCTAAAAAATGTGAATAGGTTTCTCAAGATGTAGAATTTCAGAGCTTTCAATATTCTGATGTTGACTTAAAACTCCAAAGTGTGAGACAGATTTGTATGGCACATCCTTCAGACATATTTGATCACAGAACACCGTTTTCCCAGGAAACTGTTTAATCACTTGTGGACCTCAATTTGGGAAATGCTTAGGCAGTTAAATTCCAAAGGCTCCTCCATTTCTAGCACTCTAGAAATCTGCAAATGGAGCAAGGAGTGTTTTGGTTACTATTTCTTCTTGATTATCTTGATGACAAGAAAACTCATTCCATAGTTGTTTGCTAAGAATTTCATTACTCATTTCCACTGAAACCATTTTAAATCAATTAACAGAGGAAAGCAGTATTGGAATTATTAATGAGCAATTAAATAAAGATTAAGGAGCTATTAACCTGCAGCTTGGTGCTGGGGATGTGGCTGTCAGGTGGCATGGGAGTCTGATGGATGTAGGCTCATGAGAGACTGTCACAATGATGAAACAAGCAACGAGCAGGCTAATAGATTTATCTATTTCTTCCTGGCAGATTGTAATAGGATATGAAATTGTCCTGCTGATCTAGGGATCTACAGAAAGCTCCTCATAAGGAGAATGTGATTAAAGGCAAGAACTGTCTAGCTGCACTATATATACTCAATACTCTCACAGAATGGTCACATAATCAAAAAGTGTGCATGTCTGTCTATGTGAGAGTAGGTATGAGTGTGTTTGCAAGTATTGTTTTTTTCCATGTATATTAAACATGGACTCCTCATGTGTATTAATGCTTATCAGAGTGCTTCCAACTTAGTTTATGTATGTTAGGGTTGACATCCATATATGCGTTTTCTTTGTGTATTCATATGATTTTGTGTGTGACAACAAATGTACATGCACTGGGAGGCTGAGACTGATAATGAGCTACAGTTCTCTGTGCATTGAAAGACAAAATACAAGGTGAGTGAGATAAACAGTAGCCAGAGGTAATGGAAGGGGACTGCCATGGCACACCTGTTTCATACTGTCTATGTACATAAGTTGGGCTGAGTGAATATTAGAGAATGATTGTCAGATATAGTGCAGGAAAATGAACCCTCCAAGTTGGAAGGTATTCAAAAGACAGCTGGGGAAGAGTTGCCTCCTCAAAGTAGAATCTACCTTAATGATGAGAATGGAGTAAAGCCCCAGGGACCTCTGTTTACTAATGTAGCATGACTCAAAATGAGAGGGAAAAACTGTAAACATCCATTAATAATTGGAATGTGTAATGTACATAGTATGAATCTAGGAAAATTAGAAATTGTTAAAAGAGAAATGGAGTGCATAAACATTGATATTCTAGGCATCAGTGAGCTAAAATGGATGTGTGTGGGCCATTTTGAGTCAGTTAATCTTATGGTCTACTATGTCAGGAATGACATATAGAAGAGAAGTGGGGTTGCAGTCATCATCAAAAAAGACATCTCAAGATATGTCCTAATGTATAATGCTGTCAGTGATAGAACAATATCCATATGCCTACAAGGAAGGCCAGATAATATAGCTATTATTCACATTTACACACTCAGTACTAAGGCCACAAATAAAGATGGGGAAGATTTTTTTACCATATTCTGTAATCTAAAATTGATCTAACACACAATCAGGATGTACTGATAATTACTAGTGGCTGGAATGCAAAAGTGGGAAACAAAGAAAAAGGCTCAGTAGTTGGAAAATATGGCCTTGGTGACAGAAACAATGTTGGAGATTGCATGATAGAATTGTGTCAGACCAATGACCTTTTCATTGCAAATACATATTTTCACCAACATAAATGGCAAATCTACACATGTAATTCATGAGATGAAACATACAGGAAGAAAATTGATGACATTTGTGGAAAGAGTTGGTAGAAAATCTCAATATCAAATGTCAAAACAAGAAGAGGTACTGATTATGGATGAGACCATCAGCTGCTCATATGCAGGTTCAAACTGAAACTGAAGAAATTAGAACAAGTGTATGAGAACCAAATGTGACCTTGAAGATATTCTATGAGTTGAGAAATGACTTCAAGAAGAGGTTTGGTGCATTAGACACAAATGATAGAAAACCAAATGAGTTATGGCATAACATCAAAGACATCATTCATGAGGAAAGCAAAATGTTATTAAAAAGACAGGAAAAAATAAAAAAACAAATTGCATGTCAAAAGACACTCTGAAACTTGCCTTTGAATGATGAGTAACTAAAGTTAAAAGAAAGCATGATGAAGTTAAAGAACTAAACGAAGATTTCAAAGGGAAACTCAAGAATAAAAATCAAATATTAAATTATACATGCAAAGAGCTGGAGACAGAAAACTGAAAGGGAAGAATAGATTATTTTTCTCAAACTTAAGGAATTAAAGGAAAAATTTAAGGCTTGAGCAGCAATAGTGAATGCAGGAAACATCAAAAGAAGATGGAAGGAATACACAGACTCATTATAAAAACAATTGGTGGATGACCAACAATTTCATATGTTTCATATGATCTGGAACCAATGGTACTGAAAGATGAAGTGGAAGCTGCCTTAAATGAATTGGAGAAACATGAGGCTCCAGGAATTGATGGAATACCAACAACGATGTTTCAACAAACAAATGCAGCCCTGAATGTGCTCACTTGTTTATGCCAAGAGATTTGGAAAACAACAACCTGGCCAGCTAACAGGAAGAGATTCATATTTGTGCCTGTTCTCAAAAAAGTGGATCCAACCAAAAGTGGAAACTATTGAATGATATCCTTAATACCACACACAAGAAAAATTTTGCTAAAGATCATTCAAAAGAGACTGCAGCAGTATATAGACAGGGAACTTCCAGAAAATCAAGACAGATTCAGAAGGGGGTGTGGTACCAGGGACATCATTGCTAATGTCAGATGGATATTATCCTAAAGCACAGAGTACCAGAAAGATGTCTATCTGTGTTTTAATGACAATGCAAAGGCATTTGACTATGTGGGTCATAATAAATGATGGATAATATTGTGAAGAATGGGAATAACTGAGCACTTAATTTTACTCATGAAGAATCTGTTCATGGACCAGGAGGCAGTCATTCAAATAGAACAAGGAAGCACTGCCTGGTTTAAAGTCAAGAAAGATGTGCATCAGGGCTGTATATTTTCACCATACTTTTTCTATCTCTATGCTGAGCAAAATATCAAAGAAGCTGGACTTTATGAAGAAGAGCATTGCATCACGATTGAAAGAATACTCATTAACAACCTTCATTATGTGGATGACAAAACTCTACTTGCTGAAAGTGAGGAGGATTTGAAACAGTTACTGATGAAGATCAAAGAATACAGCCTTCAGTATGTATTGCACCTCAACATACATAAGACAATAATCCTTGCAACTGGGTCAGCATGCAACTTAATAATAAATGGAGAAAGGATTGAGGTTGTGCAGGATTTTGCTTTCCTTGGTTCTACAATCAACACTCACAGAAGCAGCAGTCAATGAATCAAAAGACAGATTGTGTTGAAAAAAGCTGTTGCAAAAGACCTCTTTAAAGGATTGAAAAGTAAAGATGTTACACTGAAGACAAAGCTGTGCCTGACTCATGCCATGGTATTTTCAGTCACATCATATGGTTGTGAAAGCTGGACATTGAATAAGGGAGACAAGAGAAGAATTGATGCTTTTGAATTATGGTGCTAGAGATGAATAATGAATATACCATGGACTACTGAAAGAATCAACAGATCTGCCCTAGAAGAAGTGCAACCACAGTGCTCGTTGGAAGCAAGGATTACTAGACTGTATCTTACATATTTTGGAAATGTCAGGAAATATCAATCCCTGGAAAAGGACATCATGTGTGGGAGAGTGGCAGGTCAACAAAAAAAGAGGAAGACCCTCAACTAGATGGATTGACAGTGTCTACAAAAATGGGTTTAAATATGAAAAAGTTCATGTGTGGCACAGTGTCAGGGAGTGTTTCTTTCTGTTGTAAATAGTGTTGCTTATGAATCAGATCCAACTTGACAGCACCTAACAACAATAGCAACAACAACAATGTAGATAAGTGGTTCCTTTGAAGGGAAGATTTGCCTTTGCCTATAGACAAAAGAGCCTCTTCCCTCTGTGGGTAAGTTAATTGCCCATCCCAGTGGAGAAGATAAAGAAGACAACAAGAGAAAATCTATCAGGATAAAGAAAAAGAATGAAAAAAAAATGTGAGCCTGGGCATCAGATTGGCAAATTCTATCAACTGATAGATTCCTGGCTATAACTGGCCCCCTATCTCAAGTAGATGAAATGTTGAAGATTATCACACAGCATTTATGTAGCTTTAATAAGGAGAGAAAATTTCTCAGTTTTCTCCCCTACAATTAACATTTTCACCAGACAAATTATCCTTTTGGTTTAATAAGTCAGTCCCATTCAAACTGATTTGGATGCCTGTCGTTTAGTAATTTCTATACTTGAATGTATAAGTAGTTTGCAGAATTTATTGAGTTGTGTCAAATACTATATTCACATCTAATATATATGTGTTATTTAATCTTCATAGCAATGTAAAGTGAGTAGTCTTATGACAATTGCATGGAGGTGGAAAGTAGAGTATGTTAAAATTCAAGACTGGGCTATGGTTGCATTTGTGTGCAGATTTCAGACTCAAGGATGTAGAGAATTGACTCATAAAACTTATGTGCTCAGAAATGGCACTGCTTCAGTTGTCTTAGAAGTAGGACTGCCCATGAGCTCTTCTCATCATCTTTTGGGGTCTGCTTGAGGTCAGAAAGTGTGGATGGAAGGCATTCTCTTCCCTAGAGCTGGTAAAAAATCTTCTGGCTACATGCCATCATTCCTGTTTCCCAAAATCATTCTGAGAAAAACTATGGATACCTGACAAACACACCTGGAATGTAAGTAAATGGGGTCCTGATGGTATGAACATTTCGTTCAATTCTGCATCAGGCCCAACTTTCAGAGGACAATGGGCACTCTGCTGCAAAAGTCATGTTTGGAAGGAGTCTGGGAAAGAGCAGCTGAATGGACTCCAATAAGACCCCAAGTATCAGTGTGTTGCATCCTCTGGCAGTTGCAACAGGTCATTACAGTTAATGGCAGTGATATGTTTAAACAAAAAATCCCATAAACTCATTCCTTCTGGTTCAACAATGACCATGACTTCCCAAAGAGCAAAACACAGCTGGTGAGGTCTGAGGAACTTGGATGCGGAGTCATTAGGTTTAATCTGACAGGCTTTAGCTTGTTTAATAGAAAAGTGCTGTGCAGGAACCTGCAAAAGTAGCACTGTGGTGTCTGATCCTGTCAGATCGCGGAAGCTAAACAGGGTTGGATGCGAGACCACCTGGGAATACCAGCTGCTGTAGGCTTGGGAGAAGAACCTGGCAACCCACTCCCAAAAACCAATCAGCCATTGAAAATCCTATGGATAGCAGAGAAGCACTAACAATACTGTTTCATCTCTTGTATGTAGGGTCACTATGAGTCGGACACCAACTCAATAGTACCTAATAATAACAACAACAACAACATATACCCTAGGAAGGATCCAAAGCACAAGAGGTTATAAAAAATTCACTTTTGTGGAAAGTTTGGAATTAGCCCTTGAAAGTGCTCTTTCTTTTGACAACAGAAAGTGAGGAGGTAATAAAATTAGCATTGATTCTGGTCCTGACTTTCCAGGCTTTCCTCATAAGAGATGGACACTTAAAGTCAAATGAGGAAAATGTCAGGTTAACCTCCAAGAGAGAAAGGAAAGTTACAACATATATCAAACACCTATTTCATGCCAATTTCCATGATAGGATCTTCTCACGCATTATCTTATTTGATGTTCAAACAGCCGTAGGTAGTAGATATGATCCTCTCCACTTTACAGTCGAACCTTGGAAGTGTTAAGAAGACTTACCAAGGTGTGACTTGTTGGTATAAGACAAAATCTGGCAAAATATCAATGAATTCTTTGTTCTTCACTATTCATCTGTCTAAGTCAGTTCATGAAATTAGTATGCAAATAATTGGTCTAAAAAGAGGGGCTTTCCCCAAACATATATATGCACACAACTTCACTACTGAAGGGAAGGCTTTGAAATGAATAGGTCAATTGATGCACTCATGAATACAGAGTTAGTCAAACAAGCTGGACCAGCAGGGTAGGGATTTTTATGAGGAAGTTGAAAAGAATTCAATAGATAGAACTACACTTCAGAAAGTCTTCCTTTTGGGGGACTCACATCCAGTAAGTAAGATTGGCACAGGGTCCCAAACTTCTATTTTGCTTTGATAAGACCAATGAGGAGCCAAGAAAGGGCTTTGGAGAAATAAACTTGTGCATCAGGCTTTCGGAGCCTGCCTTGAAGTGTAGATCTTGGACAGAGAGAACAGCTGTTTGATCTGCATGAAGGTCAACCACATTTCAGCATAGGGGCCATGGGAGCATTTGGAACTAAATCCTCTGCTAGAAACCAATACTGTGTCTCAGGGCTTTCCTTATAGTAACCACATCTATTATGGTTTGGATCTAAATGTCCCCCAAAGGTCATATGTTTGAACATTGGATCCTCAGCTGGTGGTGGGAGTCTATCTTTGTGGAAGCAGCTCCTTGGGGGTGGGACTTTGGAGGTTTTTAGCTGGAGCCCCAGTTTCAGTCATACTCTGCCTCTGATCTGTCATGCCTTAAAGTCAACTACCATGGGCCCCACCATACCTGCCTTGCTCCCACACCTTTCACCCACATGGACTAAAATCCTCTAACTGTAAGCCCCAATAAATATGTCCCCTCATACATTTCCTTTTCTGTTTCTCCATCACAATGACACACCAGCTGACTAATACAATGTCCTTCTTATAATCCTTCTCCTAAGTGGGAATTGTCAGGACATAGATCAAATATGCAGACATCTAGATTCTGGCATTATCTCTTATCAAGTGTTTATAATAATTCTTTACACATGATGAAATTGAGGTTCTGGGAGATAAGTAGCATGGAACCAGTAAGCTTCACGGGTGCACCAGGATTACCCCAAGCCTGTCTGAATCGAAAGTTCATTATTTCTCTCCTCACTGCCTGGGTTTAGTCCAGGAAATTGAGAAAGGCCTGGCTATAGATTTTCATTGCAACTACAGGACATGAATTGGGTCATTATGTGCAGGGTTGACACCATGATTTGCATGGTTCAGGAAACAAAATAAGCTTTTCCCCTGCCCTCTAGGAGCTCCTGATCTAAGTGGAAAGATTCCTGGAGAATAAAGCCAACCACAAGAAAGGTATAATAAAAGTTTATGGCACAGATTTATGAGCTTGAAAGATAATAAGTTTCTATTCTCCTGGGAGTGATAAAAAAAACTTTTGTTGTGAAAACTGATCAGAAAGAAGGACAGTTTCAAGAAATGACAATCTGTAGGACTTTTGAAACACTGAGAACAATCTGAACAACAGCAACAAGGGGGTTGAAGCCTGATGGACATATTCAGGGATAAGTGAAGATTTGGGTGTCACTGCAGCAGAGAAAAATGGAGATGAGAGAGGAGCTGAAGCGAGAAAAACAGATTTGGAGTTAAAAACAGCATTAACCATTAATAGAATATCTTATATTCAAAGATAGTCTTGGAATGCATTATTTGCTTGAGACTGTTTTCTTTGCATATTATGGAGCCCCTGGAAGGGAGTTCTAGCTTTAGTAACCTGCTCTGGGGTTCACACAGAGAATGGACACAGCAGGCAGAGAACTAGAGCCTGGGAGTTCAGGCAGGAAGGAGTGTGTATACTTTTTTGAGGGAGGGAATGGTGGCTCTGTTTCTCACCAATTTACTCTACTGGTTGTGTGTATCAGCCACCATCTGAGATGCAGGTTCAAACTCTGTGTGCATCATAGAACATACTGGCAACAATCCAATGATCCACAAGTGGGAGATGGTGCTTGTTAGACATTCTGATTAGAATTCAGGGCAGGGTTGCTGAGGACTGCATCACGATTAAAATACCCAGTCACACAAGTTCATCTCTATGTGTTTTGGTCATAGTGAGGGACCAAGAGGAGGCCCTAAAGGCAGTGGCTCTGGCCAATCACAAAGGCTCCCCTCCTATCCAAAGAGGGGGTGTGGCCGATGGGATTCACCTTGCAGAGAGGGATCCTAACCATCAGGGCAGTGGCCAACCAGGGTTATTACCTGCAAGCAGAGGCTGAGATCTGCCTCAAAAATGCAGTGTTGAGACCTGTAGTTCCTCCAATCTGTTACCATGCCCAGATGAGAAGTTCAACTTGAGTTCAGAGGTAACTGGATCTAATGAATTTCTAGGCAGGTTTGATGTCTCTTTAAAGACTCCTCAGCACTAGCAGGTGGGCCAGGTTTGGGTTGTCAGTGGACCCCCAACAGACAGAGGGCAATCTTCTGGCCAGGTATTCTGGCTCTGTCTAAGCCTGGTTTGTGCTCAGGCATTGGGTCCCTGCTTTGAACATTCAGCCATGACCCCTTGTTGTGTTGACTTTCATGATCCTCCCCATCCCTCCAACCTATGTAAAAGACAAGTGTCGGCCCATTTCCTCCTGATAAAAGAAGATCTTCTACGAGATCTTCTACCTCCCTGCCTGTTATTCCACACTCAATGGAGCTTGCTATTTTTCCCATACCTATTTAATCAGACTCCTTGATCACCAACATCAACACATTTTAGGTTCTCAAGCTTTGTTAAACAATACATTTTGAACGATAGTCTTTTCTACTGGGTCTTGACCTACCTTAGCATTTCATCCTACCCATGGCCTCACTATGTTGAGTGCCATCAAGTTGAATCCAACTCATAGTATCCCTGAGTAAACAGAACAATGCACTACTCAACCCTGTGTCATGCACACAATCTTTTTATGTTTCAGCACCATGATGCAGCCACTATGTTTCTTCCCATTCTGAGTCATACCACATCAGCAAAAAGAGGTCCCAGGGGTTTTACTCCATTCCTGTCATTAGCATTGACTCTATTTGAGGAGGTGACTCTTCCCCAGTCATTTCTTAAATGCCTTCCAGCCTGGGGGCCTCATTTTCTGGCACTATATTTGACAGTGCTTCTCTGCTATTCATAGGGTTTTCAGTGGCTAATTGTTTCTGGAGTGGGCTTCTGGGTTCTTCTTGGTTTGTCTTATTCTAGAAGCTCAGCTGAATCTGTCCACCATGGGTGACTCTGCTGGTGTCTGAAATACCAATGGCATAGCTTTCAGCATCACAGCAACATGCAAGCCCCCACAGCACGACAAGCTAACAGACACATGAGGGTGGCCCCATTAGACCTTGTGGATTCTCCCTTTCTCCAATTTAGCCATTGGGTAGGTATTGGCCACTTGACTCTTTCCAGGATTGATATCTCTGAAAAGAATTTCACTTCAAGGCTCTGGGTTATGACCCACTATCAAGACTGAGCTGTCCCAAGCAGAGAGTGGCTCCTGGCAGCTCAGCAGCTTGCCCAGCCCTTGTTCTCACTCCTTCCAGTGTATCTGTCTCTGGAATAAAAATGCCAAGGGTAAATATGGGAGTAATACTTTCAAACACAGGTGTCTTAATAATCAGGCTATGGCAGGCACCCCTTCTATGTGTTCCTGCAACAACCTGCTATGGCCTCAGCAGAAGAAATGTCTTATTCCTGCAGATTCCTAGGATCCACATCTCTGAAAGACTAAGACTACCATGAAGGCAGGGACGATGTTATTGTCTTTCTTATCCCAGCTGAGAGAGAAAATGATGCATACTGGAGACTCCATGAGCCTTTGTAGAAGTGTATGCTTGACTGTATTTAAGCAGAAGATCCAAGTGGCTCTGTAATAAGGAGACTCAAAAACAGATAGAGGGCAGAGGAACTGGAAAGGCAAGGTACAGTTTCTTATATCTTTCCAAAGAGATGGTTAGAGTTTAGAGCAATGTTCTCTTGCCCTGCTGAGGCATGTTGAGGGCAACACGGATCTTGCCCAAATAGTTCAGCTCCACCTCTGCGACCACCTCCTCATTCCCAGTGACTGGAAGCAAGGCATTTTGCCATCATTCCTGCTATAGGCAGCCAGTGGTGCTCCTGTGCCTGGTCTTATGTCCCTACAGGGTGAGGTTACCTGAAACCTGGTGTGCCCAGGGAAGGTAGAGACAGATGATAAGTGGGACGAAGAGGAGAGCACACATTGTATTCTTTCTCCATCTGCCTGAGTTAATTTTAATAAGGCAAACAATGAATGTTTGTGCTTCTTTCCTAAAATATTTTGACTAGCAATTTCATGAGTGGGAAGGTTTGAACCAGGCTGTCTCCAAAATAATGAGTAAAGAAAACAGAGTGAAACATGCTAATTTTGCAGAAAATTAAATTACAGCATGGCTGACATCAAGCAATTTGGTAAAAGATTAAGTGTGGAAAAATCAGGTGAATAGCTTCCCGAACTTGTCCCGTGGGATCCTGCCCTGCCACCTAGAACTGGGCCCCATTTACCAATCTGGGGTGCCATTGTATTCTGCAGCATAAAGTATTTCATCAACACTGTAATAAAAAGAAACTAAGAGGCCCCAAAGCCAAAAGACCCTGACAATACCCAGCTCTCAACCTTACTTCCTCCCTCACCCCTCTAACCTGCACTGAATTTCTTCACTGCACCATGTCCTCATGTCCATGCACAGTCCTATATTTCCTCCCATGTTCATACCAGTCTCTTCTTTTTTCTGAGTTGCTCAAAGTATAGGATGTAGTCTTTTTCTGTACCCCAAACCTGGTGTTTTAAGAATCTGTAGGTCTCTCTTCTGTCTGCCTTTTAGGCAACAGAGTGCTTTTGATGCTCACAGATTCTCTCTGGAACTTAAAGGGCCATAGGACCATTGCCAATTTGTAAGTTCCCCTAGTCCCAAGGAACATTGTGTGTCTCCACATGTTCTCTAACAACCCCAACACTCTCACACAGACAGATGCAACATGCCAGCATGCTGGAACACAAGACATGTAACCCAGGCAGTAACAATACTCCACTTAGCAACCAACTTTTCACCAGATAGGAGTGTGAGGCCATCCAAGGCCAGCCAGTCCACCACCATCCATCAGTTGATGGACATTTACACTATCCCAGAAGACATCATTGGAGCCCAACCCAGACCAACAGAACTTCCCATTCATAGATTTGTGATCAGTAATGAACATCTACTATTTAAACCACTAGATCCTGGGGTGGTTTGTTATGCAGCAGCATATCACCAGTGCACTAAAGTATGTGGTTGTCTTCTCATGTTTTTCTTTTCCCTTACTTCTGTGGCTCTCTTATTCAAAAAACTCCATGCATGTCTTAGCTCCAGCCTGGTGGAGTCTGGAGGGTGGTTCATCAAGGTCAGAGAGAATAGCTTTGCAGCACAGATGGTCTCACCACACAGATTTTTTCAGTCACTCCCTCTGCCTCCACACACTTATCAAAATTTTCATGAAGACCACACAGTTGCCTTCTCAAATTTTGGATTAACATGCAATCATTTCTGATAGTCTTTACATCTATTATTTTAACTTTGAGTAATACAATAATCAGGCTGGCCAAGAATAATCTTGGAAGATGTGGAAAGGCACCTATGTTCTCAAACTAATTTAGATTTATTTTGATATTGAAAGGAAATTTCTGATCCAGGGAAGAGAGAATCAGAGAAGGAAAGGCACTGATTAGTTCATGCAACAAATATAATTGAGTTACTTCTCAGAGTCAGGTCCTACCTGTATCCCCTCTATATGTACCACCTACTACAGCCAGTAGTACACTTTGATGTTGCAAAGTTTTCTCAGCATGCATAAGAGTTCTGGGGAAACTGAATCCCTGGGAAGAGCCTTCTGTCAATAACAAATAGAAGTCAGTGGATATATACTGCAGCCTCATTGTTTCTTCAGTGAGATAACTCTGAGGCACACTCCATGCTGTCTCCTAGGGGTCCCCAGACAGACTGAGCCCCAGTTTTCAATAGACATAACCTGTTCATTAACAGATTCTATGAGGACTTCCTTTCTTTCCTAATCTTATTTCCTCACTCTCCTGCAGGTGCATCCTGGGATAACTACTTGCAATCAAGTCCTTGTTTCGGGGTCTGCTGAGGCAAAGCTTCACAGATCTCCTTCCCTCTGGGTGCTGACCAGAGCAGGAGTGTTATTAAGATGAAGATGACATTTTCAAGCCCCTCTGCTGAGGCTGGAATCTCAAACATGTAGGGACTTTGTGACAACCAGGCTGATTTTTGCCCTTTCCAAGTCTGGTTTTATTGACAAATGCATAAAACTCGGCTTGAAACAAAATGTTTTTCAGCTCTGTCGTAAACAAGCTAATCTGTGGACAAAGCACTCCCTCTGCTTTCTCTCCCCTCAACCCTGGCATGATTTGTTCAGGATCCTTGGCTGACCTTTTAATTATATTTCAGTGGAGGATGGAGAGGGAAAAAAAAATAAAAAGGCTCACATCTGCATCCCTACAAGCAAATGGCTACAGCTCAGGACAAAGTCTGTGATTAAAGAAGGGACAGGATGCTCTGCTCTACCAGCTGCCTCAATAAGCCAGGCAGCTTTCTAGTCTAGCAGTCTCCTTGCCTCTGTTCCCCCAGAGTGGGGCTTTTAGGTTATTCTTCTAACTGGATGAGTTGGGGGATCCTTGCATCTGTCCATCCTATTTAAGAAGAAAGAGAAAATAAAGCTCAACCAGTGGACTTGGCATAGCCCCTTGTCTTGGTTTCTGGGGCTTTGAGGGTGTCTCCTCCAAAGGACTGTATTTCTCCAACCCCATCTTTCTCTTTAACTTTTTCTCTGGGTGCTTTTGTGCTGAATTTCTTCCTGATACTATAGCAGGTACAGTCAAAATCAGGCTAGACTATAAAGTAGTGAAGGCAAGGATATGTGTGTCATGTTCTCTGTGCTATGTCCTCAATGCCTAACAGAGTTTGCCATATAGTAGGCACATAATATGTGCTGAATCAATCAATCCTAGGGAAGCAGTTAGAATTATATTATATTAGAATTATATATATATATATATACATATATATATATATATAATATGTTAGAATTAAACAAACATGCACTTATACACACATGCTCACAAATATCCTAGTTCTAGGTATGAGAAACACACAAGAATGGTATAAGCACTGAAAAAAGGCTTAAGGAATGTGTTAGATTTTTGCCACCATAATTAATACCTGAGGTAATTAAATTATAAAAGAAAGGTTTATTTTGGCTCACGATTTTAGAGGATTTAGTCCATAATTAACTGGCCCCACTGTTTGTGCTATAGTAAGGTATCATATCATGGCAACTGCTCATCTCATCATCCAGGAAGCACAAGAGAAGAGGAAGGGGCCAGAGTACCACAATATCCTTTGAGGGTATGCCACTAAAGAACTCCCACTAGGCTCCACCTCTTAAAAGTTCCACCACCTCTCAAGGGTGCCATTGTGGGAACCAAGCCTTTAACATGCAGAACTTTGGAGGATATTTATGATCCCAACTGCATCGGGGATGGTCTTCTCAGTCAGCCAAGAACATTGTTGTTCTGTACACTGCTTTTGCAGCATATTCTAAACAGTTGTAAATATGTTTCTGGAATTTAAAAGCCATGCTAAAATCATTTTCCTTCTTGGGAAGCCACATTTACCTCTGATATGTTGGTACAGTGATTACTCAAACTGTAACTCCATTTTCTCCTATACAAAAGTACATGTAACATTTACCTTAACAATTTCTTATGAAGACTAACAGAATTATCTCAGGAAAAATGCCTAGAACAATATCTGACACATGGAAAACTCAAAACTCTTAGCTTGTGGTTACCTGAGTTATGAGCAATTATAGTAAAGTGAACATGATAATGTAAATTTTCCTCTGATCAAATTATTTATACATTTCTCAGCAATAGAAATGACTAAAACGTTACACATTTCGGATCTATAAGTCTTCATATCACAGAAACTAAGTTAATAAGCATCTCTCCATCCTCACTAGCCTACCTCCACTGCACTAACCATCACCTTATCAGCTATTGCTTCAGAAATAAACTCTTTTTTTTTTCTGTTTTTGCAGTACTGGAGGTTGAACCTAGGGCCTCGTGCTTGCATGCTTTGCAAGTGCTGTACCACTGAGCTGCACTTCCAGCTCGCTCCCTTCCTTCCTTCCTTCCTTCCTTCCTTCCTTTCTTTCTTTCTTTCTTTCTTTCTTTCTTTCTTTCTTTCTTACTTTCTTTTTCTTTCTTTTTTTCTTAGTTTTTGAGACGGTCTCACTAAATTATGCAGACTGCCCCTGGTCTCAAACTTGTAATCCTCCTGCCTCTGCCACCCAAGTAGCTCAGATTACAGACATAGTACAACGCACGTGGCAGAAATAAACTCTTTATATGAGTCTGCAGGTTAAGTTCAGCCTGCAGCTGTACTACTCTGGTATCTGATCCCATTAGGTCTTGGAAGCTAAGCAGGGTCAGGCCTGGTTAGTACTTGGATGGGAAACCACCTGGGAACACCAGGAACTGTAGGCTTGGGAAAAGGACCCAGAAGCCACTCCCCAAAACAATCAGCTATTGGAAACCCTATGAATAGCAGAGAAGCACAATAGGGTTTTGTCTGTTGTACATAGCGTTGCTATGAGTCATATACTAACTCCACAGCACCTAAAAACAACAAAGGGAAAGCCAGCCTTTGCAGGCTGCTTCCTCCACAATCCCACTGAGGGTCAAACTCACAGAAGCACAAAGTCCTGGGGTGCTACTCTCATTCAACATGGCACTGGGAAGGACCATCTTCCTCAGGCCTCAGGACCTCACTAGAGGGAAGCCTCTAAGCAGGAGGCTTGAAGAACAGCATCTAGTAAAAAAGTGGGATGTGAATGGCCAGATGCAAATAAAAGTGTACAACCTCCAAAATTCCTAATATCAATCAGTGGGGATGCCTACCCCTTCAACCACTGGGAACGAGCTGCTGTCTAGACCTCTAAGAGGTGGAATCTACAGAAACAGAAATAATACTCAGCAGGCCAGCCAACTCCATTCAAGTCATTGGAGCCCACTCAATTGCTAACAGTGGAAACACATCCTTTGGTTATGAATTTTGGAAACATACATGGATGAAGGAAGAGACGAATGAAGAGCTTTCTAACCCTATAACTAGCTTTTTGTAATCTCCAGATTATCTGATGAGCTGTGCTCTAGTTTGGTCTTGAGATAAGCTATACTGTTAGCTCATACCAACCCATTTGTGTTAAAAACAAAACAATCAGTGTCATGTTCCTTTAAAGGAAAGTTTTATTGTTATAGCAGGGAGAGTGAGAAAGGAGAGAGTGGGTGTCTTGGCTACATTTGTGGATTTGTTATCAAGGCAGCTTGCCAAATTAAACATAAAATTAGCTATTTAGGAATTTATTCACTTAAATGTAAATGCAAACTCAAAAAATAAAACAAACTTGACTAAAACAAATTTCAATAAGGAAATGTTCTCCTTAGTCTTTAAAACTAGTAATGAAGAGGACCTGAGAACAGCTGCCCATGACATAAATGCCTTGGTTCTGGTAAAACAAAACAAACAAAAAGCTGTATGATACACACATTTGTATGGATAACTGTATAGTGGTTTCCAAAGGTTGCTAAAACAAAGTATCACAAACTGAGTGGCTTAAACACCTGAAGCAGATTATCCCACAGTTCTAGAGACTAGAAGTCTCCACTCAAGGTGTTAGCAGGACTTCTTTCCCCCCAGGGCTTCAAAGGAGAATCTGTTCAGTGCCTCTGCCCTAGCCTCTGGTAGCCTCAGGCATTGTTTGGCTTGTAGATGGTGTTCTCTCTGTCTGTGTCTTTTATCTTCTTCCCCCTGTACATGCTAACCTCTGAGTCCAAATTTCCATTTCTTTTTAAGGAAATCAGTTATACTAGAGCAGAACCCACTCTAACACCATCATCTTTTTTGTTTGTTTATTTTGTTTTTAGAGACAGAGTCTGGCTATGTAGGTGAGGCTGGCCTCAAACTTGTTATTCTCTAGCCTTTGCCTCACAAGTACTAGGATTACCCGTTTGTGCAGTCTTGTCCAGTGAGACCTTATCTAAATTTGCAATGATCCTATTTCTTAAAAAGGTCACATTCACATTTGAGAGGATAGGACATGAACATCTTTTTGGTCAATATAATTAAACACACAACAACTGGAAAGTTTCATTCACAGTCTCCCACCCAAACAATTCCCTCAATGAATATTACTTAAGACACATTTATGTCCCACAGAAATTCAGTCACATATTTCTTTGCACAGCAGAGACTTCCTATAGAAAGAGTTACCTTTACAAAGATTGCAAACCTTCTTAGGTACTTTGTGTATTAGTCTCCCACAGCTGCTTTAACAAATTACCACATGGGAGTGGTTTAGGAAAACATACATTTATTCTCTTACAGTTTGGGACACTAGAAGTATAAAATGGGGCTGATTGGATTGAAATCAAGATATTGGCTAGGCCATATACCTCCTGGAGGTTTTAAAGGAGAATTCATTTCCTTGTCTTTTACTCCTTCTAGTGGACACATGTATTTCTTTATTGGTGGCCCGTTCCTCCAACTTTAGAATGTATCACTCTAGCCTCTATCTCCAGCACATTGTTTTATCTTCATCTGCAGTAAGATTTCCATCTGCTCCCCTCTTACTTGTAATTACCTTTAGAGATTATTCAGATAACCCAAGATTATCTCTCCAGCTCAGATCCTTAATGTGATCACAAATGTGAAGTCCCTTTTACCTTGTAGGGCTGCATTCAGAGGTTCCAGTTACTAAGACTTGAATATCTTTGGAGATCATTATTCTTCCTACCATACCATCTATCCTACATCAATTCAAATTACAATTGAACTCATATTCACAAGGAAAATTTTCCTTAAAAAAGCCTAAGTTTACTGGATATTTCCTCAAACTGCCTCCACTCCAGTTTTTTCCTTAATCATGCTTTCTTCTATTTAATACTTATTAAAAAGAATCTGATCTCAAGCACCATTGATCATTGCATAGAGGCATCTGAACAATGACCATATGCACAACTACTACTAATCATCAATTCTGCAGACACATCTTAATTTCTCATGCAATTTCACTTTTATAAAATATGCACTATATGTTCTCTGTATTATTTTGAGAATGCAGCAAAGACTTCTTGGTGAATCAGATAATTTGAAGTATTACAAATTAGCAGTGTTTAGTGCCTCTTCTTATAAATTTATTCCTTAGCAACTTTAAACTCTTTATACATGAACTCTGAACACATTCCTACTATAAGGAATAAGAGGATAAATTGTGATGTTTGCCACTTTAGAAAACACTCTATCTTGTCCTTTCCAACTCAGCCTCCATGGAGAACGTCTGTTCTTTGATGCTGAACTTAACCATATGACCTTCTTTTGATGTGGATATAGGTGGAAGAGGTCATCTACCAGTTCTGTGTTTAAGTCTCTAAAAGGAACAAAGTTGTTCTATCAGATTCCCTGGAATCTTCCAGATTTCCTCTTGAGAATGAGCTATTATAGGAAGCTCCCACTTTTCTAGCCTGGGTCCAGAATAAGCCATGTGGAGCAGACCACTACGCATGGTGATAAATGCTTGTTTTGAGCTACTAAGGGTACAGTTACATAGAGTTTAGTAGTAATAGTAGACTAACACATAGCAACTGGGTTTTTAAATTACTATAAATGAGAAGTTGCTTCAAAAAACAATTGAGTCGAGTATTTTAATTAATAAATAAGTAAAAACTATGACATAAAAACACTCACTTTTATTTTAATCAGTATATCTATTACTCCTTAAATAATGTTTTCCCCTTATATCTGTCAGCTTTTCTTCCTGTGGAGGCTTATGTGTTGCTGTGATGCTGAAATCTATGCAACTGGTATTTCAGATACCAGTAGGGTCACCCATGGTGGACAGATTTCAGCTGACCTTCCAGACTAATACAGATTAGGGAGAAGGACCCAGAAGCCCACTTTAGAAACAATTAGCCATTGAAAACTCTATGAATAGCTTAGAAGCACTGTCAAATATAGTGTCAGAGAATGAGCCCCCATAGCATGAAAGCATTCAAAAGACAACTGGGGAAGAGTTGCCTCCTCGAAGTAGAGTCAACTTTACTGACAGGAATGGAGTAAAGGCCCTGGAACTTCCACTTGCTGATGTGGCACAACTCAAAATGAGAAGAAACATGAAGGCTGCAACAATGGGCTCAAATATAAAATGATCATATGTGTGGCACAGTGTTGGGTAGTGTTTTATTCTGTTGTACAAAGAGTCACTATGAATTGGACCTAACTCAATAGCACCTAACAACAAATTATGCTTATACAATTTTTTATTAATATGGATTATTTTTTGATTTAAGCTATATTTTATTAATATGTATTATTTTTATGTTAACCTATCAAGCAATGTGAAATTATACATACAGTATGGCCTCAACTATGTGAAAACATTCATATAAAGAAATAATATTTAAGCCAAGTGTGGTAGCACACACCTTGAATCCCAGCAACGTAGGAGGTGGAGAAGGAGGATCACAAGTTTGAGGCCAGAGGCAGCCTGCGTAGCTTAGTGAGACCTTGTCTCAAAATGAAAAGTAAAAAATGGGCTGAGGGTGCAGACCAGTGTTAGGGGACTTGCAAAGTTTGTGTAAGGCCCTGGGTTCTGCCCCTAGTACCTCCAAATAAGAGAAAAAATAATGAAAGGAAGAAGAAAGGAAGGAAGGAAAAAAGGGAAAGAGGGAGGGAGGGAAGGAGGAAGGAAGGAAAAAAGAAAGAAAGAAAGAAAGAAAGAAAGAAAGAGAGAGAGAGAGAGAGAAAAAAGTATTTATTTGAGATAAAGCTTATTATCTGAGTACTTAGTTGTTCACTATATGTTCTATCCCATAGATTTTGGAAATTTATTTTATATCGTTCTATTCTATACTTGTGATATAGAGAACACACATAATAGTGATTTTTTTCTTGAGGAAATGAACCCAGAGACCCATTTAAGAAACTGAACTAGAAAAAAAATGTGACTGTAATAAGGATTACAGTGAGAGGACAGAGGTATGTGAACCTGGTAGGTGTTAATTTTGAATGGACAGATGAGGTTAATTTTCAAATTTCTGTCTCTGGATTATGCTAGATGAGTGAAAAATGTATTTTTATTTTTTAAATCAAGTACTTTTTTTCCTTATTAGCTGAGTGATGATGAAAATACATTTTCAATAATAGAAATAAGAGCTTCAAAGATATACTGCCCTCACAAATTGCACTATTACCTGCTTTTTATTTTTAGACAATTGATTTTTAACATTTACTACAACATACCCACAGAAAGTATAAGAACAGATTTTTCAACCAAAATTAAGTACATACATTTTCCCTTTTTCTTGCTTTGAAGTGGAGTGGAAAAAACTGCACATTTCTAAGGAGAAAATCAAGGCCTTCGAGCTGTTTTTCAATATACGTACAAATTCAGACAATAAGGGGATAACTCAGTCTGTGATGCAGGTAAAACAAAATATCTGAGCTGAAGTCTTCTTAAATGGATCTCCTACCATCCATGCAGGCTCCACCCTCATGCCTTAATCACCCCCTAAAGGTTCCACCTCTTAATATCATAATGTTCATGATTAAGGTTCAAAATATGAATTTTAGAGGGCACATTCAGGACAGACAAGGGGCTTGGTTTCCTGAATATCCTGAAGCAGACGATCCTTCAGTAAGAAAGAAGATGAATAATCTCAAGCCACTTTTCAAAATTATTTTGGAAAACATAATTTTCTTTATAGTGGTATATACGCATTCATTCAAGAATTGATTTGTATCATTCATTGGCATAGATACTGAGGACTAGAAGTTAACATGAAATAAACCTTCCTGCTTTTGTAAAGCTTAACTTTTGGTGATTTAAAAGCTGGTTGCCTTTTTGAAGTGAGAAGAAACTCTGATTGTGATGCTGTTGGTTTTCTTTTTTTCCCCTCCACTTGAAAGAAAAAGGAAGACCTAGCTAAAACCTTTAGAAACCACTTAAAAGCAAACTTCTCTAACTGTAAACAGCTGTCTACCTCAAATTAGTTTTCTAAAAATTTATTAAAACTGTAGATTTATAGGTATTACCTAAATCAACTAAACTCATGAGGGTAGGACCAGGAATGTCTATTTTTAACATGCTCATTAATTGATTATAATATCACACTAAGGTTTGAGAATCTTCACATATTTAGATGTTTTCCAGTAAAAGTAAGTTAAATCTGAATTTACCAAATTGCAGATTGATTTTGGTAATTTTAAGAAATATGAATGTTTAAAATTTGCATTTACATAAAGGAAAAGTATTCAGGAACTATAGGAAGAAATCTACAAAACTGTACTGAAGGAAAAGTTGTTGTTGTTTGGTGCCTTAGAGTTGGTATCTGACTCATAGTGACCCTCATAGGGTTTTCAATGGCTGACTCTTTCAGGATTGCCTTGGGAGTGGATTGCCAGGTCCTTCTCCCATTTTTCTGGTGCTGGGAATTGAACTCAAGACCTCAGAGACTGCAGCACAGCGCTCTACCAACTGAGCTAAATCCCAGCCCTGAAGGAAAAGTTAGACTATAAATAAATGTTGCTGTTGTTAAGTGTCGTCAAGTAGGTGTCTGACTCGTAGCAACCCTACATACAACAGGTGAAACAGTATTGTAATGCTTCTCTGCTATACATAGGGTTTTCAATGGTTGATTGTTTTTTGGGAGTGGGTTTCCAGGTCCTTCTCCCAAGCACCAGATGCTAGCAGATGATAGCAGTCTTCTATCCAAATACTAACCAGGTCCAGTCCCTGCTTAGCTTCCAAGGTATGACAGGATCTGATGCCACAGTGATATGGCTGCAGGCTAATAAATGGCAACACATATCTAAATGGAAACATTTATTATTACAAAGAATGCAAGCTGGGCATGGTGCACACACCTTTAATCCTGTAATCCCAGCACTCTGGAGGTACAGGAAAGAGGATCACAGATTCAAGGCCATTTTAGGCTACATAATGAGTTTGGGCCAACCTAGACTACAGAGTAAGACCCTGTCTCAAAAACAAAAACAAAAACAAAAACAAAAAACAAAACACCAGAAAAAAAGAAGGAAAAACAATCTAAAAGTACACTTATCCTCTGATTAACCTGTATCAATATATTTCCAATCCAATCAAAATATACTTTTATATTTTGATATATTTTCATCTATGCTTTGGATTTGCTGGATCTATCTTACCTGTCTTTTATCCTTTATCCTTAAATTTTTAACTTTCTCTCTTTTGCTGTGAATTCTGGGATAAATAATTACTCAAGCTTGCTGAAACAGCCAGAATCGGCTATGTTAAATTGCAATAACAAACAATCCCAAAATCTCAGTGCTTGTAACAAGAAAGGATTATTTTTATCCCATACCATGTGGGCCTCACAGTCAAGCTGAGTCTGCTCCAGGTAATGTTCAGGCAGGACCTAAGAGGAAGGAGCAGGTGGCATCTGGTACATAGCCATTTTGATGCAAAGGGAAAGAGAAGGCTGTGAGCTACCATTGTTGTTGTTATTGCTGTTGTTGTTGTTGTTGTTATTGTTGTTGTTGTTGTTAGGTGTCGTCCAGTCGGGATCCAGCTCATAGCAGTCCTCATAGAGTTTTCAATGGCTGATTGTTTCAGGAATGCTTTGGGAGTGGATTGCCACATCCTTCTCCCATTTTTACCATGCTGGGGATCGAACTCCGGTTCTCAGTGAGTGCAGAGCAGCACTCTATCAATTGAACCTGTGGTTCAGTGGGACACATGTCAATTCCATCCACATTTCACTGGTCCAAACAAACAAAATATGTAATCCTGATGGCAGGGGGGCAAAGTGTTATTTTACTGCAGAAATAATATAGAGGGGGCTGCATAATGAGGGGAATGGGGATATTTGCAGAAGAGTCACAGTAAATCACATTAGATGGGGGGTTGTTTATATTTTTGTGTGTTTTGTTTTTTGTTATGCACTACCCACTACCTGTCTGCAGCCATAGCACCCTGGCATCCAATTCCATATGATCTTGGAAGCAAAGCAGGGTCAACCTGGTCAATGCCTGGATGAGAGACCACCTGGGAACACCAGGTGCTGCCAGCTAGGGAGAAAGACCTAGCAATCCACTCCCAAAACAACCCACCATTGAAAACCCTGTGAATAGCAAAGAAGCACTGACAGTAATGCTGAACATGGCACAGTGTCAGGCAGTGTTTTGTTCTGTTGTACACAGGGTTGCTATGAGTTGGATCTGACTTGACAGCACCTAACAACAACCTACTACCTCTGCTGAAATTTTTATTTAATTTAATAATCCCTTTTTTAATCCATGAATTCTTTTCTCATTCTGAGATATTTTTAATGGTATTCTGATCTTTCAAATTTACTAATATAATTTTTATTTTATATTTCATTGGGTTCATTTTTATGATTGTTTACTTTGTTTATTGTCTTATAATGGAAGTTGGTAGGAGAAATAATATAGTAGAAGTTAGTACCTAAATTAATATAGCAGAAATTGGTAACTAAAATAGACTTATTCAGAGAACATTTATGTCATGGTTTAATTAATTCACTCTATGACCCATATTTGTCTACAGACATACCACCCTGGTATCCAATCCTGTCTGATCTTGGAAGCTAGGCAGGTTCCTTGCATGGGAGATGTGCTGGGAATACCAGGTGTGGTAGTCTTGGGAGGAGGACCTGGCATCCCACTCTCAAAAAAGTCAGCTATTGAAAATTCTGTGAAGAGCAGAGAAGCACTGACAATAGTGTGAGGCATGGGACAGTGCTGGGGAGTGTTTCATTCTGTTGTACATTGGGTTGTTATGAGTTGGACAGGATCCAACGGCACCTAACAACAATGACCAATTTCAGTTAAGATGTGGTGAGATGGCATATACTTCTCCTCCTTACCCGCTACTTGGCTTTTCTCCCTGCCCAAATCCCTCTACTTCTGTATGCCCAATTTATCAGTGAGTTTCTCACATATTTTCATTGTTAGGTGTCAGGCTTTCTGTGTGCTACCAACTGCATTGGATTTATCCCTGTCACACTGGTAGGTGTTATGGTTTATGTATGTTTTATGCATCCCTAGAAATTCATGTAGTAAAGCTTTGGTCCCTAGAGTGGTGTGATTGAAAGTTGGTGGGACCTCAAAGAGGCGGGGCCTAGTGGGAGCTCCTGAGGTCATTGGGGAGCTAAGGTAGTTCTTGTAGTTGTTATATAGGAGCAAACTTGGACTCTCCCACTCTCTCTGCTGTTTGCCTCAAGAAGGTATTTTTGTGCTGCCATCAATGCCTGTCATGAGATGAAACAGCCAAGAGACAGCCCTCACTAGCAAGCCTGCACTACACCATTTGGACTTTGAGTTTCCAGAACTGTGAGCCAAACCAACCTCTTTTACCTCATACCTGGCCTGGGTCAGGTATCTCAGTATAGCAATGAAAAGCTGACTAATAAAGTATTGTTATTTTAGTAGAACATTGGAAGGGAGAGGGAGACAAAGAATATGAGCTTTGTTTATAGTATTATCATCATCTTAGAGAAGAAATGAACAATTATTAAAACTAAGAAGCTAAAAAAATCTCAAAGTAAAGAAATTTGGGAAAAACATTATGATTGATATATAAAATGATGATTTTTTATTAAAGTACCAATAAAATGCATAAAATCAAGCAAGTCTGTTAAAGAACAAAAGAAAACAGAAAATACCACTTTTTGGAATAATAAAATAGGCATATTCTCAGATGAAGAGAAATAAATTAATTCTATGCTATTTAAAATATTTATTAACATTGGAAAAGACAGAAAACATTTCAATTTGTTTTACTAGACTAGCATAACCCTAATAATAAAATTTGACAAATAGAGCACTAAGAAATAATCCACAGACCAATCTTCCCACTAAACATAAAAGACACATGAAATGATTAAAATTGTAGGCTTGGAAGTTAAATAGATCTATATTCAAAATCTTGCTCTTCTGTAAGAAGTGTTTTATGACTTGGATACTTAACTATTCTAAATCCTTTTTCCAAAGTGTGATAATAATCCTTACCTTAGAATAAATTTAAGGATTAAAATATGATATAAATACATGATAAAACATTGTGTGCATTCAACTTACATCTCACAATACTGGTTGATGTACGATGACGGGAGGGCATTAGGGAGCTGATGGGACATCAAGAAAGAAATTTTAGGAAACTAAGTCCTGGAGAATATTATAAAACAGAGTCTAGAAATGCAAAGAGAGTTTAACAGTAGAAACATTTATTTACTACCTCACGTTACAGATTAAATGAGAAAAAGCTGCATAAACACCTTAATGCCAGGAACTATCAAAAAAATTCTAGGAAAATTCAGTATTGAAAGCTATTTATTTAATATGATAAAGAATATCTATCTGAGCCAGGTGTGGTGGCGCATGCCTGTAATCCCAGCAACTCCGGGAGGCAGAGGCAGGAGGACTGCAAGTTTGAGACCAGAGGCAGTCTGCGTGGGTGATTTTAAATCCAGTCAACTTGACAGAGAAGATTATTTTAGCAAGACCCTGGCTCAAAAACTTAAAAAAAAAAGTGGGCTGGGGTGCAGTTCAGTGAAATAAAAGAAAAGATTATCTATCTGAAAGCAATAGAAAATATTTCCTAGGGCTAGGGGAGTGGCTCATAGGAAGAACATGTACTTAGCATGCATGAGGCCCTAGATTCAATCATCAGCAATTCCCAGAAAGAAAAAAAAAAAGAAAAAGAAAGAAAGAAAGAAAGAGAAAGAAAAGAAATTAAAAGAAAAGAAAGACTATTTTACTAGCAATTATAAACTAGAACTATTAAGAAAAATTTACGTTGCTAATATGAAACACTGACATAAAAAGATATAACTTCAACAACATTTGCCTCATGACAACTATAAAACTTAACTAAATGATGTAATTGAGACCAAGTACACTCGCTGAAGAAATTGGACACTACTACAAAGATGTTATTAACTCCTAAATTAATCTGTAAGCTCAATGTAATTTTTACCAAAACTGAAATGGAGGTATTTCTTAATTTGTCAAAAATTATTCCTACTGGAATAAAATTTGTTTGTATGAAAATAGACAAGAAATGTTCCCAAGAATAATGAAGGAGTACATATTTTATGGGAGAAGGGCCTGGCAATCCACTCCCAATGCAATCCCGAAACAGTCAGCCATTGAAAACCCTATGAGGGTCGCTATGAGTCGGATACCAACTAGACGGCACCTAACAACAACAACAACATATTTTAGGACATATCAAAAGATGCAGGAATTCAATCCATATAACAATTGTACATACACTAACAACAGGGTAGTTAGTGAAATGGAATTGAGATTTCTGAAACTGACAAAATGGAATCTGTATGATAAAGTTGAACTTTAAGTACACAAAATAAACAAAGGGATATATCAACTGGTACTGGGAAATTGGGCTGAATTTGGCCAAAATAAAATTGAATTATTATCTCACAGTTTATGCTTAAATAATTATAGAAGAATTCAAAATGCAAATAAAGAAAAAAATTAAAACTAATTTAGGAATACTTAGCAAATTTAATCTAGGTGTAAAATTATTCTAAGCTTGACATCAAAAGGGCACTAATGCTCAAACAAGAACCAAGGAGATATTTAAAATATATGGGAAAAACAGTCTCCATGATATATTATTATATATTATAATTTGAACATTGTACATAATATATAATATATATAATATATTATATCATATTATATGTTATATGTTATAATATATAATATAATATAATTTATTTATAACATATAATACTAATAATACCAATGTACTATTCATATTATATACAGCAAACAAGAGAATCCATCGGGAAAATGGAAAGAGGCATAAGGACTGTGATAGTTAATCTTCCCTGTCAATTTGACTGGATTTAAAATCACCTAGGAGATGGGTTGAGGCTCACCCCTGGGCAAGCCCGTGAGGGCATTTCCAGAGAGGATTAGGTAAGGTGAGATACCTTCCCTGAGTATGGACAACACCATCCCTTGGGCTGGTGGCCCAGAGAGAGTAAGAGGGGAAAGTAGAGAGCCAATGGCATGCGGCTTTCCCCTTTCCTCTGCTTCCCATCCCTCTGTGTTTGTCAGCTTGTGCATCTCTGTGACAAAAATAACTGATAGAAAAACTTAAGGTTTTGCCTCATGGTTTCAGAGGGTTTCAGCTTCCAGTTTTGCCTCATGGTTTCAGAGGGTTTCAGCCCGCAATGGCATAGAAACCACAGCAGCTGGAGTCCGTTGTGGAGGAGAGATGCTCACAAAGCAGCTGAGCAAAAACCAGACAGCAAAACCGACGGGGTCCCGTGGGTGGAGCCTGGGGAAAACCTTCAAAGGCCCGGTCCCAATGACCTACTTATGCCTCCCAAAGTGCCACCACCTCCCAAAACAATGATACCCACTGGGCACCAGACATTCAAACATGAGCATTTGGAGACATTTTATAGTCACACCATAACACCTACCACGACATGAACTGCTGTGCTCTGCCATGCCCTCTGAACAATGATGGACGGACACCTCTGGAACTGTGACACACACTAAATCTTTCCTCCCTTAAATTGTTCTAATCTGGTGTTTTGGTTATAGAGATGTGAAAAGCAATTAATATAGGGGCTTCCAAAAAGACAAGTATCAATGGCTCAAAAACATATGCAAAAATATCCAAATTTATTAATAAATTTAGAAATAGAATTGAGAAAAAGGATTATATCTTTTTCATTCTAAAAGTTAGCAAAGTTTTAAAACAATAATAATCAGTTTTATTAAGAGTGCTCAAAACTGGACCCTACTGGAGGAAGCGCAAGTTAGCATAAACTTTGTAAGGAGTCACTTGGGAATGAGTAACTAAGGCTGCTTATCCCTTAACTCAGCCTTCAGCCTTACCACCTTGGCATCCAATCCCATTCGAAGCTAAGCAGGGTCAGACCTGGTTAGTCCTTGGTTGGGAGACCATCTGGGAACACCAAGTGTTGTAGGCTTGAGAGAAGGATTCTGCAGCCCACTCCCCAGACAGTCAGCCATGGAAAACTCTATGAATAGCAGACAAGCACTGGCATAGCACTGGGCATGACACAGTGCTAGGTCCTGTTTCATTCTGTTATAGATAGGGTCACTATGAACTGGATCTGACTCGAGTGCACCTAACACCAACAATAGCCTTTAACTCAGCAAAGTCACTTCTAAAATTTATATTAAGGACATAATTGGACAAATTCATGAGATACATGTTCATATATGTAAAGGTATACTCAAGACTCATTGTAAAATTTAGCAAGTAGCAAAATTATATACCAATCCTAAGTGCTTACTAATAAAGAACCAGGTAAATAAAATATTGTTATGCCATGGAATACTAACTTACCTTAAAAATAATAGTGCAGAGTTAATTTTGTCAAAAAAACTTGCTATTTTCGTAAAAAATTGAATGCATTTTCAATACACTTGTATAAATTACTCTTAGAATCATAAAAGTGGAACTAAGCTATGTATTTTATATTAACTAATTTCGAGGAAAACATAGCAAAGCAGATCCTCTGAGAGTGTAAATTTGGTAAATCATTCTTAGGGCAAGATGGTCTATATTTACTAAAAGCTTTAAAGATGTCTGTACTTACAAGGATAATTACACTTCTAAAAGATTGTGTTAAGGAATTAATAAAAGACTTGAAAATTGCAAAGAGAGTAGATTTTAAATGATCTCTCTACAAAATAATGACTTGTAGGGTAATGGATACATTCATAAGCTTAATTTAATCATTTTACAATGTATATCCATTTCTAAACATTATATTGTATACCTCAAATATCTAACATTTTATTTGTTGATTTAAAATTTAAAAATAGAAATAAAATTGCCAAAATAAATACATGAATATAAAATACCTACAAGGGCTTTCATCATTTATCATGTGAGAATTTGAAGCACTGAAAATAGTTCAGGTGCATTGGACTCATATACCAAGAGGCACTTTTTATATGCAGCAGGGCCAGGTGCTGCTCTGTGTGAGATCTGGGAGATTTCTATGGAGTCCATCTCCTCTGGATGGGAAAGCCTGTGATTTATGTCACCACCGGGTACTAATGGACAAAGGCCTATGGATTGTGTGTGTTCCTGACATTGCAACAGGTTGATGATCCTTCTGGATAGATCAGCTGAGGCTGAGCAATTTGGAACACAAAGGCTCCTCACTAGAAGGAGCCTAGGGGTTCTTGCTCCACCTTGTCTACTGCTCATCCTCAGCGTGCAGCCATACAAGAGGCACATGTTCCCTGACCTAATTTCGCCAAAAGGTTGGGTACTGGAAATGCAAGGTAGGCTCAAGATGGCTCTCCCTTCCTTTTCCGTTTTAGCTCATGTTCTCTTTTCCTCAATTCAGGGACAAAACAGTTTACAAGTGTTCACATACATAATTATCTTTGGCTTAAATCAGGAGCACTGGATTTTAATTGCTGAGTGTTTGCAACGTCCATTTTCTGGTTCCAGAGAGTGAGATGTCAATCACTCATGAGTAGAAGGGGCCACTGTGGAATGAGAGCCAAGAAATTCAGTGAGGACGAGGCAGTATAGACAGCAAGCATATGGTGTACAACTCAAAATACTAGCACGTTGCACAGCCATTATTTATTCAGTCCTCCCAAGAAAATTATTGTGTTAGTCAGGTTTCCATCTGCGTTACAAATCCCTGAGATAATCAACTTATGAAGAGAAAAGATTTATTTGGGCTCATAATTTTGGGGGTTGTAGTCCCTGATTGCTTGGCCCACTGCTTTTGGACCTGTGATAAAGCAGCACATGAAAGCAGGAATGAGTGGTGGAGAAAATCTGTTTTCATGACTGGAAAGAGAAAAAGACAGAGGAAGATACCAGAGTCCTACAATTCCTTCAAGGACACATTTCCAATGATCCAAAGACCTCCCTGCAGCCCCACCCCTTAAAAGTTCCACCACCTGGAAGTAGTGCATAGTTGGGGATCAAGGCTTGAACACCTGGGCTTTGGGGGAACACATCAGATCCAAACAAAAGCACTTATATAGACAATACATAGTCTTGTTTATATGTAAGCCCTGTATAGAGTGTATACTGGGTTCTATTTTGTAACCTATGAAAACAGACCATAAAGATGTCAAAACCCCTGCCCAGAGTCACATGGTCTGTAAGTAACAGACTTAGTATTTCACACTCAGGCTGTTGGATTTCAAAGTTCATGAATTTAGCTCCTACCCCATATTAAAGAACATAAAGTTCAAAAATAGGTCATTAATAATATAATTTATAACATATGTGGGTTGGCTTACTGGTAGAATACTTGCCTAGCATGCACGAAGCCCCAGGTTCAATCTATAGCACCAAAAATAATGATAGTGATAATAATGTTTATAAAGAAAAAAATGCTTCAGTGATTAAATTTCATTTCAATATTAAAGATAATTGCTTAGAAGATTAATTTAATTGCACAGGGAAATATCACAACATATAAAGTAAAAAAGAAAGATCAATAGTTATTCAAAAGAAATTATGATATGTACTGCAAATATCTTGGAAATGTACTATGAAAGGTTAATAGTGGTGGGGTTATGGGTGATTTTTCTTTTCTTCATACTTTTCAATTGCTACAATACCCATTAATATTTTTAAGACTGTGAAACAATGATAAAAGAACAGTCTATATGTGCTTCTGTGCAAGCTATTGTAAAAATGTCAAAATGAAGGAGGGTAAAGAATCAGATCTCTTACTTTGGAGCATTCTCAAATAGCAGATAACTGAGCTGCAGGAAGAATATCTTCAAGGGACCTTAGAGATCATTGCACTCAGCCTCTTCATTTTGCAGATGAGGAAACAGAGAAGAGGAATAGAAGGAAATCAGCATCTTTGACCCAATAAATCACCACCCTTTTAACAGAATTGAGAATGGGACATTAATTCTTTAAAAGGGTTTCTTTTGCCCTCCAAAAAAAAAAAAAATCAATGCCTTATAAAAAT
Organism: Pedetes capensis; assembly: GCA_007922755.1. Lineage (NCBI taxonomy): Eukaryota > Metazoa > Chordata > Mammalia > Rodentia > Pedetidae > Pedetes > Pedetes capensis. The sequence continues at coordinate 97,070 of VMDO01003397.1, read as the reverse complement.
GTGATCTTTAGACTCTACCCGAGCACAGGATTTAATAAGCATGGAGAAGAAAGAAAAAAGAAGAAGAAGAAAAGGGTGTTTGCAGCATTAACTTTCCCTGTATAAACCACAGGGATTAAAAAAAAATTCCCTCACATCCCTTCACCTGCAGCCATAGCCCTGTGGCATCTGATCCCATCAGATCTTGGAAGCTAAGCAGGGTCGGGTCTGGTTAGTACCTGGATGGGAGACTGCCTGGGAACACCAGAAGCTGTAGGCTTGGGAGAAGGACTTGGTAACCCCCTCCCAAAAATCAATCTGCCATTGAAAACCCTATGAACAGCAGAGAAGCACTGACAATAGTGTTTCCCCTGTTGTACAGAGGGTCGCTATGAGTCGGATACCGACTCAACAGCACCTAACAACAACAACAACACATCCCTTCCATCACTGTTCTTGCTTCCTCAGAGGATCTCACTCTTCTTTTTTTTTCATGTGTGCATTGTTTCTGGTTATGAGCACATTAGATATCCACTGTAGAAATGTGAGAGACACTGACAATGACATGGAAAATCCTAACCTTGTGTCCCATTGTCCTTCTAAGACAATGACAGTTAACATTTAACATTCAATTCCAGGTTCCTCCTGGATCTCTTTTCCTTTTCTCCTTTCTTTCAACACTTTTTTGGATCAGTTCTTTAGTTTTCTGAAAGGCAAAATCCATGTTAACACACAATTACACAGCTTTGACCTCTCTGATTATCCCATTAAAGGCCCAGAGAAGGTGTTGTGAGGACAGAGAGTTTTGACTGTAGTCCAAAAACATTCACTCCCTGGCCCCCACCATAGATGCTGTGGGAGTAGGAACCTCCAGCTACAGCGAGGCTCAGCACATGATTTCCTCCGGAAAATGAGATGTCAGTGAATTTGATCCAAATCAAAGTTTGAGACGCGCACATGCATGTGGGCTTGACCTTTTCTACTTGTGTCATCCTTTGTGGGAAAAATTTCCCTCTGAAGCTTGTTGCCCTTTCTCCTTTGCCCAGAATACAGCAGAGATTCTCCAGGGAATGAACTTACACACCTGATGGAAGTAATTGATTTACCCCAGCAGACCTGCCCCTGAGAGAAAGAGTAAAGGATCATTTCTCTAAACCACCTCGCATTGCTAAATAGGAACCATGTCAAAAAGTTCCATGAGAACAAGTACTCAACATAGATCGTCATAGATCATGGCAACATGATCTATGTGGTTGGCCACTATCTAGTGGTTGGCCTCGTCACATCAAGAAAAAATTTTTCCTTTTTTTTTTTTTTTTGGTCCTGAAGGTTGAACCCAGGGCCTCATGCTTGCATGCTTTGCAAGTGCCGGGTCACTGAGCTCCACCCTCAGCCCATTTTTTGTTTACTTTTTTGAGACAGGATCTCACCAAATTATGCAAACTGCCTCTGGTCTCAAATTTGCAATCCTCCTGCCTCCATGTCCCGAGCAGCTGGGATTACAGGCATGTGCCACCATGCCTGCCGAATTTTTCCTTTCTTAAAATCTTCTTGACTTATTTTTTTTAACAGGTGGTACTCTTCTCAACAGAGATCTAACTGCCCACTACCAGGGTGGTGGGCCATTTAAGGATATTTTCATCCACCAGTCATATTCTTTTACCTTCCTTGGGGTACCCTGGTGGTCTAATAAAAAATTAATTCTAAGTTGGGCATGGTGGTGCAGGCATGTAATCCCAGGGGCTTGGGAGGCAGAGCCAGGAGGATCGCAAGTTCGAGACCAGAGGAAGCCTGCGTAACTTAGCGAGACCCTGTCTCAAAAAGTAAAGAAAAAAAAGGAGTTGGGGGTGCAGCTAAGTGGTCCAGCACTTGCATAGCATGCAAGCGCAAGGCCCTGGGTTCAACCCCTAGTACTGCAAAAAAAAAAAAAATTAATTCTAGTGGAGCAGGGTGGAACATGTTTATAATCTCAGCACTCCTGAGGTTGAGGCAGGAGGATCACGTATTTGAGGTTAGCCTGGGCTACATAGCAAGACCCTGTCTCAAAACAAGACAAAACACAACAAAACCAGTAATAATAATAATAATAACCACAACAAATTCTTCATAAGAGTTACCTCTTTTCACCTGACTTTCCTCAGGTCATTTGTTCCTTCTACTGAGACAGTTTACTATGATTCTTTATCTTTTCATTTTGTCTTGCTTTATTGCTGTTTCATTGTGTCCATTTGAAGAAGTGAACCTGACTTACAACAGGTAAAACAGATGTGGAGGGAAAATTGGCATTCAGAGTTCTAAAGGGAAAGGAATCCCATGAATGTGTACAGAGGATTGGAAAGCAAGCTGAACTTCTAGTGCCCATGAGAAGGGAGAGAAACTCAGATGGTCACAGACTGGGCAGTGGGCATGAAATCAAAGGTCCTAAACTCTGGCAGAAACTCAATCTCCATGAGCTCTTGCATGGACATCTGATATATTTTTTTCTTAATCTTCCCAGATTAGTAATCCCTTCCTTTTGGTCAGTGCACCTTAAACCCTTTTTGGTAAATTATTCCACTTCCCCATTATATATAACCTTGGAAGGACTAAACCAACAAACTACAGCCACCTCTAGACAAATACTGAGCATGTGACTCAAACTAGGTCAGGTGGACTGTCCCATGTAAGGCCGAAGATGAAAACAGTCAGAGTGGATTCTTCTGGAAGTACTGAGAAATTGCCCAGTAAGTCTCATTTTCTCGATTTTGGGGGCTAGTGAGACCCTTATGCTTACAAAAGATGATTGCAGAATTTCTTCTTCAACTTGGCATATTCCAATTAATTCTCTAATATTTATTTAATCTTCTAGTTTCTGGCATTTTTCTTCAGAGAAACTTATCAATATAGAACAGATTTACAAAAGCCTGGATTGATACTTAAACTGGAACTGGTCTTACAGCATTTTGCCTTAACTTTTCTAAATTTCTAATACAAAAAGTGCTTTATCCTGTTTTTATGATCCTATATTTTCACAGTAAATATTTTGAATAATTCTTAAAAGGTAAAAATGAAAAGGGAGTCTCCCAAAAATCCCACCTGAAATCTTGACGCCCCCAACTGCATTACTTTGGCTAATCATTTCTTGTGTCTCTTTACTCAACTCTGTAATTTAACACAAATAAGATTGTATCACATGCACTGTTTCTATGGTGAATAACTTCTTACTATAATGTAGTCATTTTATTTGTTTTTACTTCTATTTTTCCCTCTCATCTGCAACACTCAATATAAGCCAACTGGTATCTTCCATAGTTTTCTCTCCATAATCATGAATATATATATATCATATACACAATTGCATATAGATATTTTCTATGTCTCAGATAAATGGGATAATATCACTATATTTTGCCTTTCTCACTTCACCCTTCATAGTTAAATGTATCAAAGTTAACTTATTTCCACAGACAACATTAAATTTTCTGAACAAGTTGACATTTATTCAACCATTTCCACACTGATGGGCATTTTTTTTCAGTTGTTATTTTAGCCTCTAAACTAATGATGCAATAAACATTGCTATGCGTATTAGGAGCAAATGACCAAAAATTATTTTTACTGGTAATTTGTTTGCATGCCTAGGAATCCCAGAAGAGTCTAGTAAAAAAACAAACAAAATTAGTGAGAAAGTGACAAGTATACTACAAAAATTGGTACACAAATGGAAGGTATGCAAAATTAATAGCATCTATGCTACACATAAATGGAAAAAATAGTCATGTGTCATGGAATAGTGTTTTGGTGAATGATAGATTCCATGTATAATAGTGGTCCCACAAAATTATAATGGAGTTGAAATAGTCCCATCACCCAGTGAAGGTATTGACATCAGAACACAGTGTGTGACAATTTATTATGTGTTTTTTGTGACTGGTATAGACAAACCTACTAAACTGCTGGTTTTATAAAAGTATACATGAACAATTATGTAAAGTACATAATGCTTGATAATAAATTGATAAATAAATGTTATTGGCTTATGTATTCTTTATAATGTACTTTTTAATCATTATTTTAGAGTGTATTCTTTCTACTTATAAAAAATATTCAGAGCAAAATAGTATGCCATGTTACACCAGCAGTAGCCTCTTACATCTCATGTTTATGTAAGTAAACTCTATATTTGCACAATGATATAATTGTATGAAGACACACTTCTCAGAATGCATCCTCATCATTAAGCAATGTGTCACTATTATCAATTCACAATAAAAATGAAAGGAAATGGATTTTTTAGAAATAAATTTGACAATAAAAAGTATTCAACATAAGAAAACTACTAGATCTTAAAGTCATAAGATAGGAATAAATAGAACAAAATAGTTTCATATGTGAGACTTACTACCATAAAACCATGATTTCTTCCATAACTAATATAGATTGCATAAATATATTTATTAATTCCAATTAAAATTCCAATTTGTGGTTGTTCTTTTGAAACAAGATAAAGTGATCCTTCAGAAAATATGAAATAGTCTGATCCTATTCAAGACAGTTATTAAGACTAAGTAGAGGGCATATTAAGTAGAGGGAGTATTAAGACTAAGTAGAGGGCCCTACTTGATCAGATGTTAAAATGCACTATAAAGTCACTGCGCAGAACACAAGATGATAATATCATAATTTTCCTTAGTCCTTCTACTAAGTAGAGTTGAGTTACAGCTCAGTTGGTGGAGTGCTGCTCTGACCTCTCTGAGGCCCTGAGTTTGATCCCCAGCACCACAAAAATGAGAGAAGGACATGGCAATCCACTCCCAAATCAATCTTGAAACAATCAGATGGATATTAGCCAAAAGCAGAGACTATAAGAAAGATGTCTGTATATGTTTTATCAACTATGCAAAGGCATTTGACTGTATGAATCATAACAAATTATGGATAACACTGCAAAGCATGGGAACACCAGACCACTTAATTGTACTCATGAGGAATCTGTGCATGGACCAGGATGCAATTGTTTGAACAGAACAAGAAAATATTGCCTGGTTTAAAGTCAAGAAAGATGTACATCAGGGCTGTATATTTTCACAGTACCTCTTCAATCTCTATGCTGAGGAAATAATCCAAGAAGCTGGACTTTATGAAGAAGAATGAGGCATCAGGATTAGAAGAAGACTCCTTAACAACCAGCATTATGCAGATGACACAACTCTGCTTACTGAATGTGAAGAGGATTTGAAACATTTACTGATGAAGATCAAAGAACACAGCTTTCAATATGGATTGTGCCTCAACATCCACAAAACAAAAATCCTTATAACTAGGTCAGTGAGAAACATCATAATAAATGGCAAAAAGATTGAGGTCATCCAAGATTTTGCTTTAATTGGTTCTAGAATCAACACATATGGAAGCAGCAGTCAAGAAATCAAAAGATGCATTGGCATGGGGAAAGCTGTTGCAAAACACCTCTTTAAAGTGTTGAAAAGTAAAGATGCCACATTGTAGATAGAAGTGTGTTTGGCTCATGCCATGCTGTTTTCAGTCACATCATATGGTTGTGAAAGCTGGACATTGAATAAGGGAGACAGGAAAAGTATTGATGCTTTTGAATTATGGTGCTGAAGATGAATATTAAATATACCATGGACTGCCAAAAGAAACAACAGATCTGTCCTAGAAGAAGTGCAACCAGAGTACTCCTTGGAAGCAAGGATGGCAAGACTTTGTCTAATGAATTTTGGACATGTAGTCAGGAGGGACTAGTCCCTGGAGAAATACATCATGTTTGGAAGAGTGTCAGGTCAATGAAAAAAAGGAAGACCCTCAACTAGATGGACTAACACAGTGACTGCAACAATGGGCTTAAGCATTAAAAAAAAGATGGTGTGCCTGGCACAGAGTCAGAGAGTGTTTCATTCTGTTGTGAATAAGGTTGCTATGAGTTAGACCCCACTAAATGATACCTAACAACAACAACAATCTTCTAAGTACAAGTAAAAGTCCTGAAACTATGTATAAAGGAAACGTGATATCTCTGAAAGTTGGAGAATAGGAGGGAGAGGTGTTGAGGACATCAGGACTGGAAGAATAAAATGCCTGCGAGTTATTTAGGTTTTCCTTTTGCTATACCTACCTTAGACTTGCTTATAGCCATACCACCCTGGTGTCTGATCCTGCCTGATCTCAGAAGCTAAGCAGGGTAGGGCCTGGTTAGTCCTTGCATGGGAGACCACCTGGGAATACCAAGGGTCAACCCACTACCCAAACAGTCACCCATTGACAATTCTATGAATAGCAGAGAAGGACAGACAGTAGTGCCAGGCAGTGGGGAGTGTTTCATCTATTGTATGTAGGGTCGCTATGAGCTGCCTGTCTTGATCACACCTAACAACAACCATGACCTTAGACTTGAAGCTAATGAAAGAAACAACCCAGGAAAAGCAATGAACATGGACAAAAGAACAGTCCCCCCAAAAGCTCACTCTCCATTCCAAGGAAGAGGAAAGAAGAAGCCTAGGAAATCAGAAAAGTGTCAGACAATAACTGTTCTCCTCCCACTAACAACCAAAGAAATAGAATCCCACATGCTACCTCATCTTAACCCCTGCAGAAAAGGCAGAGTGGAGAGCCTAGATGTCCACATTTCCAGGTTGAATGGAGGTGCCACCAACACCTGCACCATCACAGTTGTCTGAATAAACTAGGCAGGGAACCTGACACTTGTCTGTACCAGGCAATAATGCTTGCACACCTTCACCTACTGTGGTGTCCATGTTAGAAGCTTGTATTTCATCCTGATTGGCATCCCATCCACTCCACTCTAGCAGCTCAGTAAAGAGTCAGGACCTTTATGTCACCTAAGTGGTATCAAGGTCACTCCCTTGGTGTCCAGGGGACCATGCAGCAAGTACTACAGAAGTATTTCTGTCCCTCCCAGCCATGGTGGTAGGACCTAAGGCCCAATGAGGAGCCCTTTCAGTGCCCCCAGGCTCATGCAACATAAAAAAACACAGAGCCCAGCCCCACCCTGACATTGCCAGACACTGAAAGGGGAACCTGGGCTTCTACCCAACTTGGCAGCAACTATTTCATGCACAATCTTCCCTTGCCAAAGCAGTATCAGACAAGTCCAACTATAAACAGAAGGTTTAAAGAAGATCCAGAATCTTATAATACCTCAAATATTCCATTTTTAATTAAATAATCAATTGTTATATACCAAGGGGCAAGAAAATACCAAGTTGTATAAAAACAGGTATTCAATAGGTGCCAATACCAAGATGATAGGGACATTAGAATTACCTGTAAAACAGCCACCATAAATATGCTTCAGGAAGAAATTATAAACCAACTTGAAAAAAGAAAAAGCAAATAAAAAAACAAAATCTTGGCAAAGAAAGAAAAGGTATAAAAAATCACCAAATGGAGATTTTAGAACTGAAAAAAAGCATTAGATGAAAAAAAATAATAAACCTCTATGGATAGAGTGTGCAAGCATGGGAGGGACAGAGAAAATAATCAGTGAGCTGGGTGGAAAAGTAGAAAATGTCCAGCATGAGGCTGGGGTGCAGCTCAGTGGCAGAGCCTTTGCTTAGCATGCACAAGGCCCCGGGTTTGATCTTCAACAAATGAGCGGGGGGAGAGAGAGAGAGGGAATGGGGCAGGAGAGAAAAGAAGAAAGGAAGGAAGGAAGGAAGAAAGGAAGACAGACTAATTTGAACAATAGATATCTGTGGAATTATAACAAAACAAAACAAAAATCTAACATTCATGTCTTCACAGTCCAAGAAGGAGAAAGAAAGAAGGTAAGGGTGAAAAAGAACTTGAAAAAATAATGGCTGAAAATTTTCTAAATTTGATGAGACATAAACCTAGATTTAAAAAGATAAAAAAAAACTCAACTAGGATAAACTCAAAAATTCCACATCAAGACATTGTCATCAAATGTCTGAAAAGTAAATACAAGGAAAAAAACCTCTGGATATCAGTTGTTGTTGTTGTTGTTGTTGTTGTTGTTAGGTGTCATCGACTCATGTCTGACTCATAGCAATCCTTATAGGGTTTTCAATGGCTGATTGTTTTGGGATTGCCTTGGGAGTGGATTGCCACATCCTTCTCCCATTTTTGCAGTACTGGGAATTGAACTCAGGGCCTCAGAGACTGTAGAGTGGTGCTCTACCAACTGAACTAAATCCCAGCCCCCTGGATATCAGTAGGGAATATGAAAACTTACCTGGAGGGAGGAAATAATTCAAATACAATGAACTTATCAGAAAAATCACAGAACAGAAGGAAGTGGCACACTTTTCAAGTGCAGCAATAAAAGAACCATCAGCCCAGAATCTTGCAACCATTGAAAATATCCATGTGGAATTATGGGGGGAAAAAAAGGATGTTCTCAGAGAAAGGAAAACTAAGAGAATATATCATCATCAGACTTGTGCAAAAGAATGGCTAAAGGATGCTCTTTGAGCAAAAAAAAAAAATGATAAAAGAAAGGATACTGGAAGATCAAGAAAAACACACAGTGAGCAAAAAATATGGGCATAAGCAATTAGTTTTACTTTTCTCTTAAGACTGCTAAATTATTTCTGATATGTTCCTAAATGTAAGTAGATGAAATGCTTAAGATAATTATATGGGAGAAGGACGTAGCAATTTACTCCTGAAACAATCCCAAAACAATCAGCCATGGGAAAGCCTATGAGGGTTGCTGAGTCAGACACAACTTGATGACACCTAACCAACAACAGGGAAAACTAAAACGTCATAAATGGAAGTAAGTTTTGAGACTTCACTTCACCAGTAAAAAGATGAAACAAATAGAAAATGATATTATGTGTAAAAGATAATACCTGTAGAAACCACTATAAAGACTATACAACAATGTACTCAAAAACAGTATAAATACAAATGGAATGCTAGAAAATATTAACACAACTCTACAAATTGTCAAATAGCACATGAGAGGTGTCCAACATCATCAGTCATTAGAAAATTAAAATCACAAACTAGAATCACAATGAGATGTCATTGCACAGTATCATAATGGCTAAAATAAACAATGGTGACAACAACAACTCATGGCAACGATGTGGAAAGACTAGGCCACTCATGGTGGGAGTGTATAATGGTATCCCCACTCTGGAATACAGTTAAATAGATTTTTTAAAAAGAGAGAAAAGAAAACCTAAATGATTTAACAAACTCAGTAATCACACTTCAGACATTCATCCCAGTGAAATGCAAAGTTATGTTTACACAAAATGTGTACCTAAATGTTTATGGTGGTTTTAGTCATAAGAGCCTCAAACTAGAAACAACTTACTCCTTCAAAGGATGAATTGTTCATTTTGGTACATCCCCATCATAAAAGCCTACTCTGTGACACAAAGAAGTGAACTACTAATATACATGGAATGATGACTCTTAGAGAATTATGCTGAGTGGAGAAAGGCAATCTCAAAAGGATACACACTCTGTGGTTCTACTATATACCACTCATTGAACAGCACCATTATAGGAGTGGAGAACATATTAGTAGTGGCCAGAGATTTAGGAGGAGGTGGGAATGGGATGGGGATAAGTGTGGTTGTGGAAGGACATGAGAGATCCTTCCTTGCTGTGATGAAAATATTCTGTATCATGGTCATATCAATGTCAGTTGACCTGGTTATGTATTATAATATTGCAAGATTTCACTATTGGAAGAAACCTAGTAAAATGTACAAGGACTGCCTATTACTTCTTACAAGTGCTTGTGAATCTACTATTACCTGAAAATAAGTATTTTAATTAAAAAATTGAAAGAACATATTCCTCCCTTTGAAAATCCCTACCTTCTTCAAATGACAAGACCCTGTGAAAACATGACTGTTTCGGGGGCTTAAACGCAAAGGAGAGCAGTTTTCAAACCAATGAGGTACTGAGAAGACTATGAACTGTGGTAAAATGTGTCTTTCCTCTGGGGCCCTTATCATCACGCTCCCTTCATCACTAGTGTGGAACACCATTTTGGTTTTGTTTTTTAACTTTGGTTAAGTGACATGGAATACATGGTGCCATGCTGTCATTTGAACCCACATTTTCCTATCACTGCTAAAGTTTTCTTATACTTTTTGCTAAAGCGTATTAACCACATGTATTGCTTTTGCTTAAATGTCTACTCATCTTTTAGCTTTTGTTCTATTTATGACCACTTTGAACTGATTATTAAAACATATTATATATTAGATATATTAATCCAATGCTCAGTATTTGGGTGGAAAATATTTTCTTTAAAGTATTTAACTATCTTTCTAGCAATATTTGCTGCTCAGGTGGTTCAAATTATACATTGCCAATCTGTAGATGGTTTTCCTTATAGTTTATAACTTCTGTGTTTAGATTAAGAATACCTTGAGTACTGTGTAATCCCAGCAACTCAGGAAGCGGAGACTGGAGGATCACGAGTCCAAGGCCAGAAGCAGCCTGCATAATCTAGTAAAACCTTGTCTCAGAGTGAAAAATAAAGGAGTGGCTGGTAGTGTAGTTCAGTGGTAGAGCACTTACCTAGAATGCACAGGGCCCTGATTCAGATCCTCAGTACTGAAAAAAATACCTTGCTTTTAAACTGTTAAAGCATGTTCATTGTTGTTGTTATTAGGTGCCATCGAGTCGAGTCCGACTCATAGCGACCCTCATAGGGTTTCCAATGGCTGACTGTTTTGGGATTGCCTTGGGAGTGGGTTGCCACATCCTTCTCCCATTTTGAGGTGCTGGGTATCTAACTAGGGACCTCAGAGACTGTGGAGCAGCGCTGTACCAACTAAGCTAAATCCCAGCCCACTAAAGCATGTTCATAGTTTTTTTTTTAATTATTCCTTATAGATTTTTACTTAGTCTTTTTTTCACTATATATAATTAAATAATCCCTGAAGTTGAGATATAAATTTATTTTGGCTTTCCAAAATTGTCCATAGTCATTTATTTTAGAGGCAATCATATAACCACTGATTTTTAAATGTCACACTTTTCAAACTAATATCCCATATATCCAGGACTCTGTGAACTCTCTTCCATTCCATTAATTTACCTTCCTGTTTGTAATCCAGAACCAATTTGTAGCCTTAGAGTCATAAGAATTTCTAATAGGGCAACAGAAAAACACATTCCACATTCACCACCATCAGGATATTTGCTTCTAGTTTTCCTTTTCCCTGTGAGGCTAAGCTTGTACTTTCAAATACTCTCTATTGCCTTCTTAGGAAAATGGTCCCAGAGCCCAAGGCAAGTGTAAGTCACATTTAAGTTTGGACTCTTGCTTTGTCATTTATTTCCTGTTTATATTGAGCTTTACCTCTTGGTGCTCTTCTGTTTGTTTCATTTACTTACATAAAATGGAAAACACAAAAATATTTAAATCATGCACATATATTGTTGTTGTTAGGTGCCATCAAGTCAGATCCTACTCATAGTCAGACCATATGCTTCAGGAATGGGCTGCCATGTCCTTCTTCCATTTTTGCAGTGCTAAGGATCGAAACCAGGGCCTCAGAGAGTGCAGAGCAGTACTCTACCAACTGAGCTATACCGCAGCCCCCAATTCATGTACACAGGTTGTGAAAAATTAACTAAGAAAATATTTTCAAAATGCTTAGCACAGTGTGTGGCTCAGGATAAGCACTCCATAAATATTGACTCGTTATGATTTGGATATACTGTGTAGTCTCAATTCTAACCCACATTCTTTCAACAGCATTAGAGGGCTGCAAAATCAGATGTGGAGTAGAATCACATGCAGATTGGATTCACATGAGAACTCTCAAGAGCATAAAGTCCACATGTAATTCTAATTCACATCTAATTTTATAGTAAAACTATTGAAAGGGCGCAGATTAGAATCAAGAATCTACGGTAAAATGTTCCCAAAGGCTCACGTGTTGAAGGCTTGGTCCCCAGCTGATGGAGTTATTGAGAGGCAACTTGACCTTGTGGGCACTAACCTCATCTGTGGTTTAATCCATTAATGAGTTCACAGCTGAATGGGCTATTAAGAGGTGGGGCTTAGTTGGAGGAAGCAGCTGACCAGGGGAGTGCGTTTATGGGGTATGTCTTGTCCTTGACTCCTCTTTCCCTCTCTGTTTCCTGGCTGCCATGAGGTGAGAAGGTTTCCTCTGCCACACCCGTCCACTGTCATGTTTCTACTTACTATAGCCCAAAAACAGTGGAGCCAAGTGACCACAGACTGAAACTGCCAGCCTATAAAGTTAAAACATTATGTGTTTGTGGCCACTTCGTTTTAGCAGGGCCAAATCTGTGGGCAATAATGAAACTTTTCACCAAGCCAATGATTAATTTATTATACAATGATCACAGAGAAGTAATATCAAAGAAATAGCAAGTGAGAGTTTTATCACCACGCAACAATACTTCATCCAAAGATCTCACTGAGGAATCCCTGGAGACTGCTGATCAGGGAGTCGACTGGGAAGGTTCCCAGGGAAGCTCTTTCTCTGGGCTAGGATTCCCTTAGTTTACAGGAGTAGCAAGTGAAAGTTACTTTACCAGACAACAATGCTTCATCTGAAGATAATGCTGGGAAACCTGGAGACAGCTTCTCAGGGAGTTGAGTGGGATGGCTCCGAGTGGGATTCTCTTCATTTCTGTCCAGAGAACTTCTTTTATACAGTAAAGGACAAAAGTGGAATGTGTCCAAGAAAGTTTGTGCACATCTAACTTAGCAAATGTGATCCCCTCCAGGAAGTGTCTAAGAACCACGTAGAACTTTTCCCAAGGCATAAATAACTTTATCAGTGCCCCTCTCTCAGGAGTGTAGCCAATTCTCCTGAGGAACTACACATGCTTTTGTCATTTCTGTGTTGGGTCACTATTCGATCATGGACAGAGAAGATTCTCTTAGAAAAGTTTTAACCCTTCTGAGCTAAAATAGACCCTTCTTCCTTTAAATTGTTCTCAGGTATTGTGCCACACTGATGAAAAGCCAATACAACTCCTAGAAATATCACTATTTCTACTATTACTACTATTACTGTTCTTAATTATTATCAATCTCTCTTTGTTTCTGTTCTCATAGTTCTTAATGCTTTCCTTTGTGCACTAATATTCTGCTTTGAGTTATTTTGCTTTTTGAGGATGTCTTTTCACACTAGACCTTATCTGTGACTAATGAAAATATATATTATGTTCTTCAGCATTTAGTTCCAATCTAAATCAAAACAGGACCTTAATGCCAGGCGCAGTGGCGCACGCCTGTAATCCCAGTGGCTCGGGAGGCGGAGGTGGGAGGATCGCAAGTTCGAGACCAGAGGCAGTCTGTGTAACTTAGCGAGACCCTGTCTCAAAAAGTAAAAAAATGGGCTGAGGGCGCAGCTCAGTGGTCCAGCACTTGCAGAGCATGCAGGCGCGAGACCCTGGATTCAACCCCCGGTACCACAAAAAAAAAAAAAAAAACAGGACCTTAATAAATGATAAAGTAGACTGATGTAGGGCTATCAATTTCCTTACATGGTCAAAGTATAAAAGGAAGGAGAAAAAATCACCCAAAAAGTTTTTCAAACTCTCATATACCACACAATACTCAACTAAAAATTGTTTACTTCTGGATACCAGAATTTGTGTTGGTTTTCCCTCACACACCTATCAATCCTTAGGGATTGAATGTAAAATATCCTCATGTTTCAATGCTCAGTCACTGGTGGGTGGTGCTATTCTGGGAGGCTATAGAACCTTTAGGAAGTGGGGCCTACCTAGCTGGCAGAAGTAAGTCACTGAAGGCAAGCTTTTAAAAGTGATACTCAATTCCCAGTTCCTGCCAAGCTCTCTGTTTCTTGGTCAGTCATGATGTGAAGAGCCTCCCCTACACACTCCCACCACCATGAACTGAGGTCCTTCCTTGCCATGATGGATTGACCCTCTGAAACCATGAGCCAAAATACGCTTTTCCTTCCTTAAATTGTTTTCATCAGGTATTTTGGTCACAACAGTGCAAAAGTAACTAATATACTAAGCAACTCTCCAGTTGGACAACAGATGAATATCCTATCATTCAATTCAATTCCAGCACTATTCTCCTGGGGGTAGAGTCAGATCTCACAACTCCCACAAGACTGCTCAGTCCCAGTCCCACAAGGCTCAGTCCCACAAGACTGCTCCCCCTTTAGATGTCAATCACAAGTTTGGGTCTCCAGAACTTCTAATGATCTGGCTAAAAATTGGGGAGTTTCCATGACCCCCTTCATCAGGTTTGACTAATTTGCTAGAGCAGCTCACAGAACCCAAGGAAACATTTTACATATGCTTCTATGTAACCATTTATTATAAAAGATATTACAATGGGTACTGATGGACAACCAGATGGAAGAGCTGCATAGGGTAAGGTATATGTGAAGAGGAGCAGAACTACCACACCCTCTCTGGGTGGAAGCACTATCTCCCGCCCAAGTATCTCCACTTGTTCAGCAACCTGGAAGTTCTCCAAGTGCTATTCTTTTTAGGTTTACATCACCTTTATTACATACACATAATTAATTGCATCACTAGTCATTGGTCATCAACTCAACCTTCAACTACCCCCTCCCCCTGAAGGTCAGGGGGTGGGGCTTAAAGCACCAACCCTCTAACTGCATGATTCGTTCCCATGGCAACCAGCCCCCACCCTGAGGCTTTCCAGGAGCTCATCAAGAGTGACCTCATTAGAATAAGAGATGCTTTTATCATCCAGGAAAGCCCAAAGGATTAAAAAGCTCCAGGTCAGATCATTCTTTTATCCAGGAAATTACAAAGGTCTTAGAAGCTCTGTGGCAAGAACTAAGGTCAAAGACTAAATATTAAAGAATTTTCTTAGGGCTCCTATATATAAGGTTTTAGGAGTTCTCTATTGGGGGAGATAATGGGGATAGGCAATGTATTTTTTTAATTATTTCACATTAGGTAATGACTAACTTTATGCACCTTAGGGAAATCTACTTGATAATCACAATAAATAAAATCCATTTCACCTCCAGATCATTGCCCTAAAGACAATTGCATCTTCTGGGTGCCTGCAATCAAGGTCACACTGCACTTGTCTATATTTGCCTATGTGTCTTTGTGTGTTGGGGGGTCAGGGAGAGGTGGTATCATTACTGTGTTCTCTGGAGGAAGCTTTGATTCTTCATGGTAGGAGTGTTTGTCTCTGAGGGAGAAGATATGAGTATTGTCCATCAACTAACTCATTGTTTCTGCACCTGCCAACAGAAAGGAGCAAAATTACCTCAAGAAGCCAAGGACTTTGGGAGACAAAACAGAACCTGAGCTCTGTTCTGGAAAAGTACCAAGGCAGGGCTTGTCCTTAGGTGACTCCTGAATCTATTGTCTCTGAGGCCAAGACTCTAGGAAGGAAACAAAAGAAGAAATAAGAGCAACAGAAGATGGGATAAAGAAGAAAAGGAAAGGAAAAAGAATGAAGTGAAATGAGATGCTAAGAAGAGATGAAGAAGGCTGAGAGAAGCTTAGGGGAAGGGACAAATAGGAAAGGGAGTCAGAGACTGGGATACTCGCCATTAGATTTTGCCATTAGCTTGAGGTGCTCACTTTCTTCTTTGCCAAGCCAGGCTGCATTTGTAAGATGACCTACAATGACACCTGCTGTCTTCTCCTGAGTCATGTCTACCCTTTGGAATTCAAGCCTTGGTTTCAGCTGCTAGCAAAGCCCAAGCAATAGCAACAAATAATGGCTTTATATTTACTATACTGACTCAGGTATGACTCACTCCAGCATCCTTTTTATCTTTTTTTTCCTTATTATAACTAATATTTTCTTAGCAACTACTTGGACTTGAGATGGAGCTAGACTCTGAGGATTATAAGTTGATGAAAAATCTATTTAGGAGCTTCCAGACTGACCAGAAGCAATGTGACCAGGTGATATTAGGAATACATATAAAACAAAGAACTCAAATTTTGTAGATTTAACAAAATAGATATGTTTGATTACTAAATATTTTAAAGGAAAATTATATAACTGGTAAAATCATAAATAAAGGACAGATTTTGGGAAAATAATTACTAAACAGACATATGATAAAGGGTAAATATCTATAACATGGGGCTGGGATTTGGCTCAGTTGGTAGAGCGCTGCGCTGCAGTCTCTGAGGTCCCGAGTTCAATTCCCAGCACCACAAAAAATGGGAGAAGGACGTGGCAATCCACTCCCAAGGCAATCCCGAAACAGTCAGCCATTGAAAACCCTATGAGGGTCGCTATGAGTCGGATACCGACTTGATGGCACCTAACAACAACAACAACAACATCTATAACATGTTAAAGTTTTTATAAATATATAACAGAAAGATAACTGCCCAACAGAAATATAAATAAAAGATACAAAACAATCAATAAACATGTTAATGTACTTGGCCTCATGAGGAATAAAGAAAACACAAGTTTAAAATAGTAATGTCTGCCTGTTCATCTGAGATGTAGCAATCACAGACTACATTTACGTGAACTTGAGTTTCTTTGTTAAGGGTGAACTTTTTAAGACTTTGGAATTCTAGTCTATTTTCTTTCAGTCAGCCCATGCAGTAAATGTTTCAGCCAGAGAGCTCGACAAGTGCTATCTTTCAGCTGAGTTGGGCCAGGGAAATTGGCCTCCAGTGTTAGAAGATGGTGCGTGGCTCATCTTCTCCACTTTAGTATTCCAGTTCTACTTCACATTTGGTCTCAGCAATGTTTGATGCACAAGCCGAAGAAGGTGGGGCAGCTCAGGCATCCCCCCTTGCCTGAAAGCAGTGTTACAGGGCATCTTCCTGGCACCAGGCAAAGAATACAGAATCAGAGCCAGATGGAAAAGGGCTGGCTGGAGTTGTATTTAAGTGAGGTGTGCAAGAGGCAATTGGTATCATCCTGTACCCCCAAATCGTCTTCTTTCTTACATCCTAGCTTTGCCTGTCTGTCCTTCAGGAATCAGCCTTTTCACCTTTGCCAGGCTTCAGGTTATTCCATAGCCAGCTGAGCTATCCAGAAGACATCATGCTGGAAGAGCCTCTCCCACTTCTTCCTCCCTGAAGCCCCTCTTTCTCCTTTGGCTAGACCCAAAGTACACACCTCATTTTCTTAGGAGCCTTGTGGAGCCATACCCTGCATGGGTCCCTTAGTAAGCCCCCATGTAGTCCTTTGCTCTAGAATTTGGCAATTCCATTTGACGCTCTCTTAACCTATAAGACAGTGAGAGTAACACTTTGTGACTTCCAAAGCTGAGTTATAAGAAAATTTTCAGCTTATGCCTGGGCTTTTGGAATGTCTGAGACATTTCCTCTTCAAATCCAGATGCCATGCTTTGGAGACACCACATGAAGACACTCAGACCAACAACCTAGAAGAGCTTCCAGAAAACAACCAGCATCAGCATCCAACCCAATGAGAGTTCTGTCCGACCCCACTGAATTTTCTTGTGCCTGCAGACTCAGCCAACACTAGATGCAACATGACAGACAGTCCCCCATAAGAACCACTAGAGTAAGCCCAGGCAACCCACACAACCATGAAAGGTCACAATAATATGTGTTTTAAGCTGCTGAGTTTTGGAGTGTTTTGTTATATGTCATTAGACAACTGGAACAGGCCTTATTGAAGAGTACAAGAAATGGTCAAATGCAACATCTTCATTTTTTCTACGATTCCTAAAGCTACAACCTTGAAAGATGCGTGGTCTGAATCTCAAAACCCAGCATGAGACCATAGAGCCCCGTGCTGCATTAGAGCATAGCAAATTTTGCCAATCCCTCTGCCAGAAGCAGAGGGTTTCCTCTCATTACCCTTCCCCATACACCAGTTCACTCAACTCCACATCAGTGTTTGGCATCCTCAGCTCTTCTTTGGTGTTATTCAATATTTCAATTCAATATTTCTTTCAATTGGAAGGGAGATAAAGCCTACATCAAAGTGGCTTAAATAGAGGCAGTCCACTTAGTCATACAACTTAAAGGGAGAGATAGATACTTATGGCTCCTGAAAGAACTTGATTCTGGACTCACAATGTAGCACCTATGCTTCCTCTGGATCCATTTCCCCCTTAGATCTGCATGGTAGCTTCTCAGTAGCTTCAGACTTTCCCCATCGTTTTTGCAGTTATGATCTTCATATGGTAGAATGGTTTTATCTAGGTATGAATACTGAATCCACTACTTACTTAGCTGGGTGACCTTGGGCAGGCACACAACTGTTCTGCCTTTAATGTGCTCTTCTGTAAAATGGGAACAATAATGGCATCTGTCTCACAGGGTTGTAGTAAATGAATAAGTATACATAAAGCGCTTCAAGCTGTGTCCATCATAAGAGCCCTAGGAAGGACATTATCATTGTTTGTAGTAATAGTAACAGCAACAGATGTGGAAGTAACAAGAGCAACTTGTTACTTTTCTAGCACTAGAAAGAGAATTTATGTTTCAGTTTCTCCTGAGAGTTCTCAGATCCCATCTTGTACCCTGAAAACTTCACAGGCCCCCAAAGTAGGATGCACTGATTGGCCCAAAGTGTTCAGAGTCCACACTGGGAGCCAGGGTGGGGGTCAGCTTTACAAGGCTGGGAAAGGTGGAGCTCTGTCAGGAAACTAGAAGAGGAAAGGATTCTAGAAAAGCAAGAAACATCACCCAGTAAGGAAAATTCAGTGCGCAGGCCTCACTGCCATTCTGTTGTGCCTTTATTTGAGGATCCTTCCCTACCTTCCCCCAAAGGTTACTCAAGACAAGGTTTTATTGGTCACATTTGGAGTAAGAGATGTTCCCATGGTCTTCTGCACTCCTCTCTGTGTGCTGGTGTGCCCTTAGCAAAAACAAGTCTCCTGTGGAAAAGCAGAGGAGCTCCTTGCTCTGCTTCTCTCTCACTGGCTCCTCCCCACACCACAACCTTCCCCCACTTGTACTCGACAGAGAGAGGGAACTTGATATCCTAAGGCCCCTGCTGGGACTATACAAGCCCCAGCTCAGGACCTCCTTCTGGGGTAGGTGTGTAAGTGCTAAATAATCCAGGTGCCAGGCATCAGGTCTCCCCAACTCCAGCTTGCGATTTTTATTATGTATCCAATTGGATTTGTATTTTCCAAAGCAAAATGAGTTCTCAAAATCTGCAGCCCATAAATCCTTTCCCTATGGTGTGAGGAGTAAATGTCATGTTACAAATGATACATGTTGACTCTTGGTCTCAATATAGCATTTGTCTCTCTTGTACATAATTAATTGTTAATTGAAAGCATGATGAATTACAGCTGCATATAATTAATTTAGTAAGAGACTTTGGTGAAATATGACTATGAGTCTTTCTCCAGACATATCTTGCTTTAGCAAATAGAGGCAAAATTGGATCCCATGGAAATCCTTCTACATCCCGCTGTGTGTTAAACATTCCAGAGAGGTAAGATGGTGGGAAAGTTGTGAATGGTAGCATAAGGCAAAGAATGCCTCAGTGGGGCCACATCTGGCATTTGTGTTATACATTTCTCCCTGACCAAGGATAAATGGCTCAAGTCTGAAGGATGAAGCCATCCATGCAGGCAATCAGTGAGGGCCGTGGGAAGAGCAGAGAACTCACTTAAGGCCCCAGGCAGGAGTCTTCAACTCAGTTGTCTCCAGGTTATAAAAAGAGATGTCCCGTGAGAATAAGATAGATCATATCTTTTCTGGATTTCAGGTTGGGATGAGAGGATAGATGAGTACAAGATCATGAGCTCTCTGGAGGGGCTCCCCCTTTGTCCAGATGACTTTAGACACCAGGACAAATGTCCCCAGAGACAAACTCCCCAGCGTGGGTGATCAGCCCTGAAGATCTTGTGAGTTTATTTTATAACATATAAAGCATGTCAAAGGGGGCCTCAGAGGGACAATAATACTCCTAGGATCTCCGGGCTGGAGAGCTGCTCACCTCTGCTGGAACAGCCTTTAGTGACAAAGGGCCCACTCCCTCCTCCACAGGCTTTGTTCAACCTCCAGGTTTCCAAACTAGGAACTGTGCCAGGGGCAGGGAGAGAACTATTGTTCACCAAATTTTATCAATAGTGTGTAATTAAATTGTCCTTTGATTTTTTGAGCTATCAATATCTCTTTTTTCTCTCCTTGTTGCTTGCATGTTGATTATGTCCTTAATTTATGAAGCTTCTTATATGATCTGTGCCCCTCATGGGCCACTCTCTCCCCGGCTCACCTTCCCTTCTCACATCCTCCTCCTCCCCATGCTGAGTCTCCTCTGGTCCTCACATCTATCTTCCACCAATGAAAACTGCCTTCTGCCACAGGTAGCACTACTGTTTTCCCTGTGCTGCATCTTCCTCCCCATCCTCACATTTTTTGCCCGATCTTCACATCTTCACAGTCCTTTTCTCATCTTCACTTTACCTCCCAGACTCCCTAACCTGACTGACTTTCCCAACCTGAGCTCTTCCCATCATTGTGGTGGCCCCTGCAAACCCTATACTTTTCTCCAACCTCATATCTATTTCTTCCTTCTTACCTCTGATTTTGGTGGAAGAATCACCTCCACATTTCTAGACTCAACCATGTCACCTTACCCAGAATGACTGTACTCCTTCTCTGTCTTAATAAGATGTAGAGATTCCACTTCTACTTACCCAGTGTTGCCTCTGCCTAATAGCCTAAAACCTGCAGCCATACCACTGTGTCATCTGTTCCTGTCAGATCTCAGAAGCTAAGCAAGGTCAAGCCTGGTTAGTACTTGGATGGGAGACCACCTGGGAACACCAGGTGCTGTAAGCTTGGGAGAAGGACCCAGCATCCCACTCCCAAAAAACAATCAGCCATTGAAAACTGTGGGCCTCCTTAGCCCAGGAGTGGTACCCCACACCCTCTCTCGGAGACAAAGACACTTCAGGAGTCCTTCAGGGAAGCAACTCAACTCCTATTCTTATGCACCACACTTTTAAGCATTCTGGGATAGCTGATCAGTATCCATGATGTTTTGGGCTAGCCAATCAGATGTCTATGACTCAGCAAGAAATCTGAGGAGGCAACAAGAAACTCAAGGAGGGATACACCCCAGCAGCATCAGGCTGGTGCCATCCTGCCTCAACCTCATGGACTCAAACCCATTGTGCCACAGTGAGTCATAAAAGAGTCCCAGGTGTGCCTCAGGACTTGAGGTGGGCTACATATGCCTTGACCAAAGCAGGGTCAAGATCACCTTTCCTCCCTTCCTTTCTTGGTCCCATATCACCTTCCAATTCCATCCCCACAGAAAACTCTATGAATAGCAGAGAATCATTGACAACAGTGTTTCATCTGTTGTACATAGGGCACTATGAGTTGGACACCAACTCAATGGCACCCAACAACAACAACAACAAAAGTCTAAAGCTTGAAGACTGACTCCTTTCCCTTCCAGCAAGGGGTAAGGCAACACATAGCATCTCTACCTTTGTGAAAGTGTCCTGTGGCATCTGAGCATTGAGGAAGAAAACCTGAATGATCCTTGCCTTCCTAGATCCCATCTCTCCAGGGAATCCCTGGATATCTGGGAGGCCAATAATGATGCATGTCATCTTTCATTATCATTGAATTTCCTAGAACTGCCCTGGAAGATGGAGCCAAAAATCAGATGATCCTTATTTGTGAAGAATGACCCTGGAGATCATCTGTTCTATCTTATTTTTGAAAAAGCTCATTTTGCCTTTATCATCTCCCTAAGCAGAGAAGCATTTCAATCATCAATAAGTGGAGTTCACATAAGCCACAAGAATCATGTTACTTCTAGCATGCAAAAGTCAGAAGCAGGGAGAAGAGTATAAGCAAGAAGCATTTGAGGCAGGTGGTTTGAAATAAGGATAGATGATAAACAGCCTTGAAGAGTTCTGGTTTAAAATGATGGCTATCAGCAGAAAGCAACACAGCCTCTCTCAACCTCTTACTAAAATACATAAGATAACTCAAGGAAAACACAAAAATACAGCATGGTAAACCAAGTCATACCAACCCATGGTAGACACTGAGAAAAATGGGCTCCAATTTTGATGTATATAAAGCTGATTTGAAAAAATCCTAAGGCTTCAATCAAAAGGAAATTCCACTGTAATGTTATGAAAGAGAGACTACCTTCAACAACGTCAGGGGGAAAAATGAATGCCTACTACAACATTTGTTGCTTGATTCTGAGACCTGAACATAATCAGAAAACTCAAAAAAAAGCCAACTCTTTCCACAGAAAATGGTAAGTAAAATAGGCTGAGCACTGATCCAATCCTCCTTCATCCAGATAGGTATTTTTAACATAGAGAAAAGAATGCAAATTCTAAGAAAATCCTGAAGTAAAACTGCAGGTAAAAGAAACTGTTGTTACTAGTGCGTTCTGAGAAATGTAGCACCCATAAGAGAAATGTTTTCAATAAGGGGTAGGATTCAAAGGTTGGTATCAAAGCAGTCTCCAACCACAGTTATTGAAATTGGAGCTTTTATTACTTCACTGTACAACATCCTGGATGTTAGTGGAAAGAATCCATTAGTAGAAAAAAGAAATACCAGATTAGAATATTAACATGATCTTCTCAATGTCATTCTAGCTTTGGATCAAAGACAGGGATTCAGGGATCCACTCACTATCCAAATGCAACCTTCTTGGCCAGCCAGTGAACCCTCTGTTCTTCAGGGATTGCTACTATTAATGTCATTTAGGAAACACTAAGAAGTTGATGAATTACCAAGAGATGTTATCATTCCCAGGATCCACTTCCCACCTATCTTCCCTCATACCCTGCAGTTGAGAATACAGCATTTGTGACCTGTGACATCCATACCTCCCAGTGCACAACACACTTCTGTTGCCTCCTTACTCCATATAGAATGGAATTTGTAGACTTTGTCTCTGACCTGTTACAACCATGTGATAGGGCTTGGTGGACAGATATAGAGGAAATGGCTCTGCTGCCATCCCAAAGATTATGTACTTTTTACTGTGTAAAATACAGAAGAGAAAGGATATGAGAATAGAAATGTACCCACGTAATCTGGGCACAGTGGCTGAAGGGAATCCCTTCAGGTAGTAGCTCCCATACTGCCTTCTCTGGTCTCAATCCCAACAGAACTTCTGCCAAGTTTTACAGGGAATGAGGAAGAAAGGCTAAAGTAACATGAAAAAAGAAAATAAAGAGGAGAGCTATCATTGTAGAGCTATTATCAAAAAGGCCTTGCTATTTGGGGTCCTCATTAAAGTCAGCAACCCTGCCCCTGTGGTATGACCAGCTCACGGGGAAACTGCAACATGAGTGATGGCACATTAGCAAGTCTCAACACAGAAACCAAATTCTCTCTAAACCCAGGTAGTGTCCCTTACAACCAGGCAAGAAGAAATGTCCCTGAGGGAGGAATCATGGGGGCAGTAGCAGGGAGCAGAGGGCCTCAGCCTGGGGAGAGGCAGTGTGGCTCCCAAGTGGGGTGACATGTGGCACTGGAGAAGCCACATAAGATCCCCGGGAGGGAAGGAAGCAGGGAACTTGGGTGACTATCTGCACCACAACCTTGGGAGGCAGCCTACATGCTCCCACAAAGGAATGACCATAAAACCAGAAAGACAGTGAGAGGGGATTTTTCCTACAGAATTGGGTAAGAACAGCTCTAACAGCCAGCCTCCTTGAAAGTGGAAATCTATTTTGTCTTTGGGCTGGAGTTGCAGGACCCAATCTAGATCTTACTGGAAGCATGCAATGAGACAGTATGAATTCCAGGAACACAGAAGGGCTCTGCCTAGAGGACACTGAACCTCAGAACCCCAGCCTCAGTCACTGTGATGCTGGTTCCCGGGCACTGAGAATCCTCTGCTGATGCCTGATCACAGGGATGTTCATAACTGTCACTCATATCATGAAGGTTAACCTGATTCAGGGCTTCACAAGACTGAATATTAGAGTCACTTGAGGGGCTGTAAAAAAAAATCCCCAAACCAATTAAATTGGAAGCCCTGAGGATGAGATCCAGGCATCAGTATTCTCATAAAGCTCCCTGAGCTGTTCCAGGCCACCGACACTGAGAAACACTCTTTGAGGGTTTTCCTCTCCCAGGCTGCCTCCCTGGGCTTCTAGTCTGCATCATCCCAGATGTCCCCAGGCCAGTTTCTACAAAACAAAATGAAAGTAAGAGGAAGTTTTGTGGGGTTAGATTCTAAGAGCTACTTAACCTGCAACCCCATATTATTTTCTCTCATTATTATTCCATAATACTGTCCTACAATATTGCTCCATGTTATCATTGTGGGTGAACAGCATCCATTTCATCTCTCGATGCTTTGATGAATTCAGCTGAAAAGTACAGTCTGAAAGGGGAAACACAAGAAAAAATATTCTCTTCGTTTTGCTTCAGTTATCTTGGGAAAACAACTAAACTCAAGGCTACTAGAAACATAGAAGGAAAGAAACTCAGGCAATCTGAGTACATTGGAGATGTGACAAAATTAATTAAGGCTATATAGGTGGTAATTTACCAATCTGTCAAAATCCCTCAAAGGAGAGGTTAAACTTTAGTTAGCAGGACCTGGAACTAGGTACTAGAAGTCTACTTTTATTTTTTTCTGACTTTTAGTTATTTTAGTTTATTAAATGCTACAGTTTATTCACTCTGCTTTTCCCAGGGACACTTAAGTTAGATATAGTGAAATTAAGAAAACTCAAAGATTTCAGTTTGCACTCTTTATTTGTTTAATTGTCTAAAAGTGAGGTTAACAGAATCATCTCCCACACCTGCCAAAGACATCTACATCTTCATCCTAGTAGCTATGGAACTGTTACCCTAATAGTGAAGGGACTTTGTAGATGCAATTAAAATAAGGACCTTGAGATGGAAATATCGCCTTAGATTTTCTAGGTGGGCCAAATCTAACATCAGGAGTCCTTAAAAGTAGAAGACAAAAAGCAGAAGTATGAGGATTACGATGGAGAAGGAAGAAATTGACCACAAATTTTAGAAGTTAAAGGCTGCCTACAGCTTACAGCCAGCAAGAAAATAGGGTTGTGGGTCTTAAAACAGCAAAGAACTGAATCCTGCCAATGACTGAATGAGTAAAGAAATGGATCCTTCCCTACAGCATCCAGAAAGGAACACAGTCCTTGAGGACAATTTTATTCTGGCCCAATGAGACCTATGTCAGACTCCTGACCCACAGAATTATATATTAAGTTTGTGTTGTATAAGCAGCTAAAGCTATGGCAATTTGTCACCAAAATAATAGAAAATTAATAGAGGAGGGCAAGCTGAGGTGGTTTGCAAATTTGTAGAAACCCTGACTGGAATGCCAACAAATGAAACATCAAAGTTAATATTGAAATCTACATTTCTCTTCTCCCACAACCTTCACACATGACCCTAAAGGATGTACAGAGTTTTCATTGATTAAAAAATAATTTTAAAAATCTGAGATTTTTATCAAAACCAAAGCAAGAAAGTTAGCATCAGCTAATAATGCTGAGAAAGGGAGGTAAATATATACTTACCTATACCTTCAAGAATATATTTCTCTTTCCTGAAATATACAACTAATGGCAGAGAACAGATCTGTGCAAGGACAGTGTCCTGAATGGTGTCCACAGACCTGTGTAGTATCACTCAGAATGTGGAGCAAAGATCAGTAAAAGGCATCCTTGATATTGGAGCAAGGGAAGAGAGACAATATTTGCTTATTTATTATCAAATTTATTCTACAAAAGATCTCAGTACTGTGCAAGGTATTTTATGCATATTATCTTTTCTAATCTGAGCAGAAACATAAAAAGCCAGGAATTTTATGTCCATTCTACTGCAGCCATACCACTGTGCCGTTGAATCCTGTCTGATCTCGGAAGCTAAGCAGGGTTGGACCTGGTTAGTAGTTGGATGGAAGACCACCTGGGAACACTAGGTGCTGTAGGCTTGGGAGAAGGACCTGACAGCCCACTCCCTCCCAAAAACAATCAGCCACTGAAAATCCTATGAAGAGCAGAAAAACATGACAGTAATCTTTTCCCTGTTGTATGTAGGGTCGCGATGAGTTGGACATGGACTCAACAGCACCTAAAACAACAACAACTGTAAAGGAATTGAGGCTCATGAAAATCCAGGACCTTTCCAAGGACCACAAAGAGATTAATCTCTGCCTGATTCTGAATCAGTCAAGAATGAAAGTTACAGTGTCTTTGGCTTTTAAAAAACAACCAAACAAGTTCTTCCTAACAGGCATCCAGAAATCTTTATCCTGAATTTATGGATAGAAAACACAAAACCTTCTAGGGGTGTAAATTTATCCATCTAAGCAGACTAGCATCTCATCTGGTTTAGTACTACTATAAGGGGATAACACTATTTAGTGACACCTACTGCATGTATTTCATGTATTTGTGTGTGTGTGTGTGTGTGTGTGTGTGTATGTGTGTGTGTGTGCATGTATTGCTAGAGATGGAACCGAAGACATTATGCAAGCTATGCAAGTGCTCTATCAGTGAGCTACACTCCCAGCCCTCACCTATTATTCTTCATTCTCACAATAATGATGTTAGGTAAGTAATCTCTCCCTTTTCCAAATGAGGAAACCAAAATACAGAAGATCAATGAATTACTAAGACTGGCAAGTTTTGATCCTTGCCAGTCTGTTCCAAATGCATGCTCCCTCCATTACTCTACAAGGTCAGGGTCCTGTGAATCTGGCTGATGTAAACTTCATCTCTGAAAACTCTCAAATCCGTAAGAATTGACAGTTTCAACAGTGGCACCTACAGCTGCCATGATGAACAGACCAAGGTTCAGCTGTCCTGTGACTTCCTATTTGAATGAATAAGACAATTGAGATTCTTTATCATTTTACCTTCCAAAAACTTGAGGGGCAGTTGCACCCTTGGAATTTCTATGGAGAGCTGTGGAGAGAAAAGCAAGTAGACTGATCTGTTAGTATATTTTAGCAGTAATTGGGTACACCAAATTTAATTGATGGAAGCACCCAACAAGTTTGATGCAAATGTTACCACTGTAATCTGAGTTTTCCCAATACAGACTGCAGGTGTTGTATATCTTCTTTGAGCACAAGAGAACTATTGTGTGATTGCATAAAACATGCAGCATTCTGCTTCCAGAATCAAGAGTTCTTCTTGCCAACTACTAAGATCCTGTTAATTGACACACTGTGGTTTTTGGCCAGCCAGTGTCTTATTTCCATAATGTCAGTTGGTGGTTTAGTACGTTTATTTTTTTTTTTTATGGTTTGCTTGCACTGTTCAATCTGAGTATAGAGCCAATTCATCCGATAGAACATTCAGCGTGAATCAGTGGATACCAAGCAGTGGCATTTCAGCTTCTGTGCAGATTTCAGACAGGAAAGCCAATCACTTCATATTAATTTTGTCATATTTGCCTGTTACTACTAAAACATAAAAACAATCTATAGAAACACAGTTAGATTCAACCTGTGCACAAGCTACTAAACAACAAAGAGTAGAGAAACAGAAGAGGAAGCTACAGTATAAGCAAAATAGTAGAGCCACTTAGAAAATCAAGGAACATTCTCAGGTCTTAGCTACCAGCAAGTGTTAATAAGTTGCCTATAATTCTAGAAAGTGGAAATTTCTTGTGGCAGATTTATTTGCTTATCTAAAAACATGAGCTATGGGCTGGGATTTAGCTCAGTTGGTAGAGTGCTGCGCTGCAGTCTCTGAGGTCCCGAGTTCAGTTCCCAGCACTGCAAAAAATGGGAGAAGGACCTGGCAATCCACTCCCAAGGCAATCCCGAAACAGTCAGACATTGAAAACCCTATGAGGGTCGATATGAGTCAGATACCAACTCGACGGCACCTAACAACAACAAACATGAGCTATAGTATTAACTCTAATCCACTAAGTCCATTGTCTACAGTCAGGTATTAGCTGAACCTAATGATCTTAGGGCCTGCAGCTGTAGCCCTGTGGCATCCGATCCCGTCAGATCTCGGAAGCTAAGCAGGGTCGGGCCTGGCTAGTACCTGGATGGGAGACCGCCTGGGAACACCAGAAGCTGTAGGCTTGGGAGAAGGACCTGGCAACCCCCTCCCAAAAAAGCAATCTGCCATTGAAAACCCTATGAACAGCAGAGAAGCACTGACAATCGTGTTTCCCCTGTTGTACAGAGGGTCGCTATGAGTCGGATACCGACTTGACGGCACCTAACAACAACAACAATGATCTTAGAAATATGGGCATTTATCTTCAAGTTGCCAAAATGAGGTACCTAGATGATCCCTTTTTGGAGGACACACAATAATCAAACAACTAGAAACATTACCTACTCCCTGTTAGCATTTTTAAATGTTATTCTAAATATGGTAAGACTTATGGAATTAATGAGTGTTCTGGTCTCGAAATTATTGCTTATCAACAAGGCAATCAACATGATAATATAAGCTCTGAATGTGTAAAGACGTCTGTATTATCAATATGACTTAGAGGGAAACTCATATCTAATGAAATTGACATTTTAGGTTGAATTGAGTACAATTTGCAGTGTGCTGGGGTTTCAGTTTTTGTATAATAACCTTGGCTTGTCCTAACAGTTTAGAAAATAAATCTTCATTACATCTCCTGAAGATCAGACACCCATCTGTTAGTTCATTACAGTGATTGTAGAGAAAATATTTGGAAGGGATGGTTTAACAAGAAGTAATTCTTGGCCAGAGGGAACTCTCCAACTGCAGAGAAACAGAATGGACTTCATCTTGGAAAACACAGAAGTTAGAAAGAACACAGAACCCTGTTGGAGAGGAAGCCAACCAGGAAAAGTCTCCATCAGCAATCAGGATAAAATTGCTAAGGCAGTAGATTCTTGGGGAGAGTGGATAGCTGCCAAAAATGGAGGAACAATAGCCAGCAATGCAATCATGGCAATCAGAGATGTGTTGGCAATAACTATCAATGAGTATATGGCAACTGGGGGAGGATAGAGCAAGCCAGGTGTTGAGAAACAACAGCCAGAATTGAACACGGAGATTTGAAGTCCCATCCTTTCACAGAACCTGAGTTGTTAAGGGAAATTATCTATGTTTAGAGTCCCCTGTGCCCAGAATAAGAAACTACTAATACATAGATGGGGCTGGGATTTAGCTCAGTTGGTAGAGCGCTGCGCTGCAGTCTCTGAGGTCCTGAGTTCAATTCCCAGCACCACAAAAATGGGAGAAGGACCTGGCAATCCACTTCCAAGGCAATCCCGAAACAGTAAACCATTGAAAACCCTATGAGGGTCACTATGAGTTAGATGCTGACTCGATGGCACCTAACAACAACAACAACAACAACACATAGATATTACTTTTGCCTCCCTAGTGGCCAATCTTTCTTCTTCTGATAATATTGTTGTTGTTTGGTGCTGTCAAGTCTTGTCCAACTCGTAATGACCCACATAGGGTTTTCAATAGCTGTTTCGGGATTGCCTCCAGAGTGGATTGCCATGTCTTTCTCCCATTTTTGTGGGGCTAAGAACCAAACTCAGGACCTCAGGGACTGCTGAGCAGTGCTCTACCAACTGAGCGAAATCCCAGCCCCTCTTCTGACAGTAGGACCCAGAATTTTCTTTTGTGAAGTTACTCTCAACCTATTGCTTTTCAGTGTATATTAGGCTAGGCTGATCTCACCTGAAATTGAAGGGAGAGCATATGACACTAATTTATATAATCAGGATATCAAAGTCCTCAGAAAAAATTGGTGCAGGGTGGTGTGAGAAAGTATGAACAGGCCCTTGTCCATGGGAAGACTCTAAATAGATAAAAATGGCAATTCCAGATTCTGCCATTAGTGCAGGAAATAGGAGGCTGGCTGACTAAGTGCAGCAAAAATTTCAAAACCCAGCTAAATGCTTGGATTATTGTCAACTGAGTAACATAATCATTGCTTTGGATCATAGCAGAAGTTTTTACTGGATATTGAAGTGGTGGGAAGAACAAAAAGCATGTGATCCTCTGACCCACTGAACATTTCCCTATCTAGTTTGCTAGAAATTTGTGGGCTTGCTTATAAGTAAAATAAGAGTGACAATGGGGAGCCTCACCCACACACTTGCACCCTCTTCTCATCTGTATGCATGATTTTGTGCTGCTTACTAGAAAGATTGAAGGTAAAGAACAGCCCATGTGAACTGAGCCCAAGTTGGTACTGCCAATCCTCAAAACCAAGCTTTATTTATTGCTTGCACCTAGCACAATCTGGCATGTGACATATCAGAACCAATCAGAGCTCTCTCAGGGATATAGGGTAAAATAACTGAAAGACAGATGAAGAATCCTTATTTCTCTTATTCTTGTGGCTGTGGAATTACTATACTAAATCTGCTGGGGAATGTCTTGCAACCATATAAAGCAATTCTTCTTAAGGATGGAAAAGAAGAAAGAAGAGGAGGAAGAGGAGGAGGAGGAGAGGGAGAAGAGGAAGGTGAAGAAGAAGAGGAGGAGGGAGAGGAGGAGGAGAAGAAGAAATAATAATAACAATAATCAAGAATATGGAGAAAGACCAGTTCCTGATTACATTATTTAATTCTATGCCTAAAAACTGAGCTATTTTGATAGTCTCCAGTCACAGAGGCCCCAAATTTACTTCTTGTTTAAGTTAGTCTGGGCTGTTCTCATCTGGAGACTTTTTCATTCACAAGTCTAGAAGTTGGACTCAAACAGAGTACCTACATGTGACCTCTCTATAATAGCAGCCTAAGGGTAGTCATACTTATTACATGGTGACTTGAGGCTCTAAGAGTGAATATTTCACAAAATGAGGCTGAAGCTACATGGCCTTCATGATCCAGAGAAATCAGACGGTATCCTTTCTGCCATACTGTCTCTGTCGATGCCATCACAGAGCCACCAAGATTCAGGAGCATGGGACATACACCCACCTCTGTGGGCACAGTGTCACAGAACATGAAGCTCTATTTCAAAAGCACCACACCACCATTCTTGGGAAATGATGTGCAAATAAAGTTAGCCCTTCCAGCTTTGAAGTTGTATTTTTATTTTATCATCGATACTATGAGGCCCTTGTACAGCCATGGCTCCAGAAACTACTAGGGTAACCTAAGGATGACAAAGCATCATTTAGTGTAATTGATCACGCATTACACCTGGAAATACAGCTACAGGCAATCTGACATCTGACACCTAGATGTGTAATTCCATTTTCACAAATGTTTATGACGGTTAGCATGCTTCTCCATGCTGCATCATATTTCAAAAATATCTTCCTAGCTTAGCGCATCACATCCTCAAAATAATATCCACCCCACCCCACAGTGTGGAGCAGGGTCATCCTCAGGTGAGACAGATAAAACTAGCCCAAAACAGCAAACTCCACAACTCACTGAGAGACAGCGATTCTTAGTAGGTCTTGTGAAATGATCACAACCAACAATGAGGCCTAGAAATCATTTGTGTCCTGCAGAAGTAACCCATGAGTTTTAGGAGAAATAAAATCCACAGATGGAGTCCCAATGCATCTGGGTATTCCTGCCAAGGACATCGCTTGCATATTGCTTGCCCTTCATCACATCCAGTAGCCACGCAGTGGAGATTTAAATGAACAGTAAACTTACATAATCCCCACACATTAAATAAAGAAATGGGAAAGAACCTCGGCACTAACTTAGCTCTGCTTCTATGACATGTAGAAAGTATCAGCGTGTTCTAAAATAAAAGAGGCTGTGGGCTATCTCCAGATGGCACCATCCACAGACAACAGAAAGGAGGCTGTTCAAGGGCTGCCCACAGGAGAAAGGGAGGTTGATCATAAAGGCCAAAGCAGTTTAGAATATCTGCTGACTTCTGACTTGTTCCTATTAACATATGCTCATGACGTGATTATGGATCCCAATTCTAATTTAATGTCCCCTCTGTAAGACCTCGGGTGTGGTCATTAGGAAATTTGGATTGATTACCCTTTGAGGTTGTCATTACCTTTGAAATCCAGTTATTTTCAGGCCATCATCCTAACCGTTGCCTAGATATTGCTATGATCAAAAATCATACTTTCCCCATGTGTCATAGCATACATGGCATTACAACTTTAACCCCAAACTACCAAAATTTTAAACAGCACAATCAGTGGTTCTTATCTGAGCCCACTAGCCATTGCTCTCTTGATTTATTGCAACAAATTCTCTCAGTGATTCTCTTTTCTGCCCCACCCCACCTCCTTAGACACCCACCAGACTGTACCTGGAAGTGGCTGGACAACATATGCAGTGGATGTAGACTACCAGAGTCCCACTGATGTCACCTAGAGATGCTCAGGAAGTACACACAGGTGTATTTGCAGAAACAGACATGAGGGAGAAGCAAAAAACAGAAAAACAAAACAGAACGTCTCCGTTCTAGGAAAATGTTTTATTATCTTTTTCCTCTAAGGAGTGCAAATACATTGCCCAAAACAACACACTGCCATTTCTGATAAATTGCCAGAAATATTCCCTGCAAGACTCAGAAAGCAAGGTCTCTATTTGTTTCTACGGAAACCTGAGCTTGACATGAGGCACCTCATACCATAGCAATCTGCAGACACTAACAAGACCTGACCTATATAATAGGAGAAAGTGGGGAAAAAAAAGAAAAGCAGGCTCAAACTACAAAGAGAAATTAGAAGTATCATTCTGGGTTCTCAGGCCATGGAAACCCATAGTGCCTGGTACATGATGAAGATGGAGTTCCTGTTAATGGGATGAATAATTTCTCTTCCCCTCCACTGTCTTTATGCACCCACTGTGCCTCTCAATGAACTCACCTTTCTGTGCTAGAATTCTGGTTCTTCCCTTCTTCCTTGCACAGAGAGTTCACTGCTTGGCCCTACTCATGCCATTCCTGTTGGGGAAGAGAACAGACAAGGAACTGGATCCGCAGAGTAAAGCCAACCCTAGCTGCTCATAGGTGCTGCCGCTCTCTTCGCTGACACCCTCCCCATCACTCCCCTCTGGAGCTACTCCCTCCATCATCCTGGGACAGCCACCTCTGTCCAAACTCCCTGCTGCCCTCACTGAGGTCCTATTGTCAGAAATAGTCTTCACAATGCTGTTCTGTCCAGAGTCACTCTGCTCCAAAAGCTCAGACTCTAAGACTAGCAGCATTACTGGCTGCCTGCTTTAGAACCAAACCTGCACTGACCCTATCCCCAGGCAAAGGAGCTCATTTCAACCCCTTGTGCACCATTTTTCCTCCTGTCCTCTCTGTAGCTAGTTTTACTCCTGTTAGCATCTAGATTAGTTTTGTGCATCCTGCATCAAAGACTAGTCCCTTATCTATGCCCTCCATCAGGGAGCTGTCAATACAGTAAAGAGATATGTGAGTTCACTTACAGCAAGGAGCATGCATTTCTCAAAGGAATACAAAGCTGACGGAACATCAAGGGCAAAGGCTTAGTTTGAAAACTCTTGAGAGCTAAAAGGAGGTTCAATACTGGATCCGACTCTGCTGGGTGGTGATGACTGCTGAAAAGAGATTTTGATGCAAAAATTGAATGCCAGCCTCCTTTTTTATTGTAAAGTCCTCAATAGAGTGAAATGAGCTTCACTGGGGGATTAAAATAGCAGATCTCAAACCTCAATATGTGCAATAATTACCTGAAGGGCTTGTTAAGTGAGAGGATTGGGCTCCACCCTCAGGTGTTCTGATTTAATAATCTTGGGTGTTTGTATTTCTAGAAAGTTTCTGTATGATGCTGATACCGTTAGTCCAGAGACCACACTTGAAGAACTCATATCATATAAAGGCTTGAAATTTGAGGGAAAAAGCCTTGCTCTATGAGGAAAGGAGAGCTGGTAGGTTGGGAGGAGAAAATGAGGAAGAGTCCTCCAGGGAAGAGACGAAGGTGTCCTCAAACTCCTCTAAATGAGAAAAAAAAAAAAAGCCCAGCAAACGAGGCGTATATCTGGGTCTAATCACCATGGCAATGGACTTTGATGCTCAAGGAAATATTAGTTATAGTGAAAACAAGCCTGGTGATTTTCCAAGAGCAAAAAAATAAGCCAGTCCATCTGATTTGTGTAGCTTGAGGGTTGGTGTTTAAAATGCATAAAACATAACATGCAGAACAATAGTAGAAGTGCAGGTTCAAGGGAGCCAAAATTAACTGATAAAAATGGAGGCACCAACTTTTATTGCCCATTTTCAAAATATCAGAAGCTCAAATTGCTTTCATGCCTGTTTGATTATTTGAAAGATAACATGAGATTAGTCCAATTTAGTTCAATGCATTTTCACCAAGCACCTGCAAGGTCCCATGCTGCATGCTATTGACACAGATGAAAGCAATCAGTTCTTGCCCTCAAGCTGCAGCGTCTGGGTTCTTAGATTCAGATGGTCCTTTAGCCCCAGGACTCAGATTTGAGAGTGTGGTGCTATAGTTTAAAAGCATGGACTGTGGCAGCATAAAGACCAGGTGTAAACTCTGACTCTACAGCTTGCTGGCTATGTGATCTGATTGATTTGATTGATGTCACTGAATTACAATCTCTACTTTAAAAATGGGGATAATAATTCCTCCTTAACAGGCTGTTAAAGAATCTATGAGGAAATGCTTGTGCAGCACTGAGCACCAGGACTGACACAAAGCAAGCAAATGAAAGGCATTTTCTTTCTTGGCTCCTATCTTCTAGGCTGCTTACCCCAGAGTGACATTTAAAACAGGAAGCTGGCAGCAGCAGGCCCTGTCCCCATCTCACTGTACCCTAAAAACTTAATTGAGTAAGAATATTAAAGGTCTTAAGGGTTTCATTTTTAAGTGTGCATGGACATTGCCATCATTCTGAGTCTATATCTGGGTATTGCTTTGAGACCTGTGCCCTATTTCTTCCTTGCTCAGCTGGGTCCCTGCCTTATCTTTCTCTTCTGTTATCTCACATTTACACTTGATCACCCACATCCCATGGAATTACTACCATGCCTTGCTCTTTTTCTTTTCCTTTGTTTTTAGAAGAGTTTTGCTTCTGTGGTCCCAGAAGTGAATTCTGATTCATTCATTCCACATGGGACTTTCTGTCTGCTTCTTGAACTAATGGAAAATATCCCCAGACATTGGGAACCACTTGTCCTAACTCAGCCTCAGAATAAAATAAGACTGGAGAGTCCTGTTGGCTCTGGGTCAGATGAAGGAAGAAATTTCACATGACAGGACATGTGAATGAGCTCAGAATAGACCAGACACCTCTGTGGTAGCACTATGGGACTTCTTTTGGTTTTAGCCCCAACCCCCACTCCACAGAGCCAAATACACTCAGCATTAACATGTCTTCCTAGGCATGGTTTGTCTGTCCTTCCAAGGCTACCTTGAAATTGAAAATAGGGGCTTATTTGCATAGTCTATATTTGAAGTATATAGAATGTACTTTGACAGTAACATGCATACAGGAAGCTTCAAGATGTGTACCATCTCTAGTGTGTGGCCTTACCAAGAAAAAAAATTGGTCTGGTTGAAATTAGCTCTATGGAGAAGTAGCTGGGATCAATCTAGCTGGACAAGAGGCTTAGTGTAAATCTCTCCCACACAAAGCTTGGAAATCTAGGCTCCTTGAAAGATAGTGGAAGTCTTTACTCAAAAAGAAAAGACTTTTTCACAACCACAGTTCACTGAAAATGGTATTTCTTACCCAGAATATTCTGTAGAGAGACCTACCAGCTGTGTAGAGACTTGAATATCAAGGAATAAATTTTGAAGCTAGGAAATCCATCAGTTGTTGTTGTTGTTAGGTGCTGTTGAGTCGAGTCCAACTCATAGCGACCCTCATAGGGTTTTCAATGGCTGACTGTTTTGGGATTGCCTTGGGAGTGGGTTGCCACGCCCTTCTCCCATGAAAATTCATCAGTAGGCCATTGCAAATTCCAGACAAAAGATGATGATAATTAAGTACAAAGTAGCATTAGTGAAAGTAAGGAAAATCAATGGGAAATGTTGATCCTTTAATGATAGAGCCCAAAAATGAACTGGGTGTATTAGAAAAGAGGTGATCTAATGAGGAAGCTAAAGATTTTGGTTTCAAAACATTTAAAAATTTGAATCTTTTTTATTGCTATGAGGAACTGTGGGAGAGAAGCAGTTATGGATACAATTAGTTTAGCTTTGGAAATACTAACTTTGATTGATATGCTAAGTATCTAAACAGATATTTTCAGCAGGCAGTTGGAGACAATATCCAAGTCTGGACTTCAGAAGCAGAGTCAGAATTCGAGACAGAATGTCTGAATTTTCAGACTGTGGATAGTACTTAGAACCATAGGATAGATGAGATGATTAATACATGAGCTCTGACAGAGTGGCAAAGGGATCTGATGACTGAGCACTGGAGCACTCCAACATTTAGAGGCCTAGAAGATGGAGTCCTGAAATTCTAAAGTTGGTGCAAGGGGCTAAGGAGCAAGAACAGAGTTGGCAATGGTGCACCAAGAATCACAGTGCTGATATTTCTCTAGACAATCAGAAAGGATCTTCTGCTGCTGACATAGAGGACACATGACAGCTTTGAGTATTTGTTCAGAGCTTCCCAAGGCCACAAAAGTTGTCCAAGTGAGGAATAGCAGTAATGAGAATACAGAATCATAAAGATCCAATGCAGGGATTCTCAAGCTCTTCAGTCTCAGGATTCTACTGCATTCTTAAAAATTATTGAGATTTTGATAAGGATTGATAAGGATTGATAAGGGTTATGCATGTGTGTATATCAATATTCAACATACTGGAAATTAAAACTGAAAAAATGAACGACAAGAATAGACAAGCATTCATTTCATTAGCTATCAGAGAAAAGGCTGTTATCACTCCTCATGTAATCTCTGGAAAAATCCATTGTACACCTATGAGAGAATAAAAGTGAAAATAGAAAGTCATAGCTTAGGGTTATGAAAACTTCAAAATGTTTTGACCATGTAGACCTTATAAAATGTTGAAGCAGAGCCCCAAGGATGCCTAGACTACATGTTGCAGACCACTCATCTAAACAAAGATGACAGTGGAAATCAGATGAAGAGTATTTAAGAAAGAGACCAGAAGTAGTGTGACTAACGGACTGTGGGACATGGGAAGGCTGACAAAGCCATCTCACATGATGTCCAGATATGGGCCTGGACATTGGCTATAGGGGAATGTCTTTCAGTGACTCCATCAGGGGGTTTCAAAATGCAGTTTGTGATATGTCATGGGGTAGAGAATTCAATTTAACATGCTGCAGCCGCAATTTTTTTCTTAAATAAGATAGACTAGGCCATAACCACCTTGAACTATTTTATATGTGTGTGAACGTGATATGTAAACATCTGTCATAAACATATGAATGCTGAATCAAGTTGTAAAATGCAGCTTGTACATGAGTCAAGCTAGTGAACTCCTGGTGTAGGAAATATTGGAATAAACAGCCTCCTGACAGGTGTTCTTATTTTTCGTCCTGTCCTCTACTCCAGGATGACTTTCTAAAATGTCACTCTAGGCATGACAATCCTTTATTTAAGGTTTTTCAGTGGACTCTGTCTCTTTACTATAGGACAAAATCCAAATGCCTTGGCATGGCACAGAAAGCTCCAGATTACCTGACCATAACCTATCTCTCCAGGGTCAATTCTTGACATTCTCTCCTATTCTCAAGTCATGCAGAACACTTGTGAGTCCCTCAAATGTGGCTTGATTTCTTCTGTGTTTGTACTGGGCTATGTCCTGTTTCATCATTTCCTGTGCCTGTAACTGTCAATATTAAGACCAACTGAAGTGCCAGGAGTCAGCTCTTCCAGAAGTGGTAGAACATAACCAGATTTTCAACAAGCCTTCCCCTGTTATTTATTTCTTTATCTATCTATTTATTTATTTTCTGTAATACTGCAGTTGAACCCAGGGCTCCAGGCATGCTAGGCAAGTGCTCCAAGACTGAGCTGTGCCCCCATCTCCCACCCTATTTTTAAATCTTGAGACAGAGTCTCACTAAGTTGCACAGACTGCTTCTGGCCTTCAACTCCCAGTCTTCCTACCTCAGACTCCTGAGGTGCTGGAATTACAGGCATGCACTATGGCATCCAGCGCCTTCTGCTTCCTGAGCACAGAAGCAAACATGTCCCTATCTGTGATGGCTAATCTTGATTGCCAACTTGATTGGATTGAGAAGTGCCTAGGAAGTTAGTAAAGCACACCTGGATATGTCTGTGAGGGCATTTCCAAAGAGGAATAGGTCATAAAAGCACCAACGTAATAAATGGCTTAATGCTTTGATGAATTTAAAATGTGAGTAGGTTATTGGGAAGCATTGGGACTTCTTGCTTGGTTGGAGGAAGTAGGTCACTAGGATGTGTCCTTGAGGGGGTACATCTTTCCCTGACCCCTTCTTGTTGCAGTTCCTCTTTATTCTCTTTCCACCATCATGTGAGCTGTTCCACTCTGCTTCCTCTCCAGAAACAGATATTAGCTGTTCTGCCATGCCTTCCCCACCATGATGGACGAACCGGTGAGCAAAATAAGCAATTCCTTCCTTACATTGTTTATGTCAGGTATTTTGGCCACAGTGACACTAAGATTGACTGACATTCTACCCTTTTGTGTCTGGGAGAGGAAGTTATAATAAGTGGAATTAAATAGAAAATAATGTACTCTGCTTCCAAGCCAACTTTCAAGAATATTCTGTGCCATCTTCCATGTTTTTTCTCTTCCTTGCTTAGAACACCAGATGGAGAGGATAGACTCTGAGTCCTGGTGTATCTAAAATCTAATGCATGCCCCTTCAGTTCTGGACTTTGCATGAGTCTCAAGCTTTATCATTTTAAATTATTCAGATTTAAACTATGTGTTTTAGTTACTCTGACTGACACAGGGATTGAGAATTTGCCATTTAGGGTTGAGTCCTTGCTATGTACATTCTGTCTGTTTTCCAGGTTGGAGATTATGAGATAGGAAGCCCACTTAGTCCTAAATTCACATATCAATTTCCATTGTTCCAGCCCTCTTGAGGCTGTCCAGAGTCAACAAGGGCCCAGAGTGGAAGAGGAAGCAGCAGAAGACCCTGCACCCCAAGTTTATGATGGCAATTGGGGAAAGTGTTCTTTCCAATCATGAAAAGGAATCCTTGTACACAGATCCACAGGAAACAAATATAGCTCTGTTCAGGCTCTGTAGGCCATGATAAGAACTCGGAATCTCACATTGAATGAAATGGGGAGTCATTCAGGGTTTTTTCATCACTAAAATGGAAGAATTTTAAAGGTTTATCCTGGCTGCTATGATATAGTCCTCTCACTCCCTGTTACTCTCCATTTTATCCTGCTTTGTTTTTCTTCATAGTCTTATGCACCTGAAATTGCATTATACATGTACTTGTCAACCTATAAGCTGTCCGTCTCTCATAATAAAATGCTCCCCTCCTGAGTTCATGGACTGGTCTTTGTCCTCTTTCTCTCTCTTCAGAGCCTAGAACAGCACCTGGCCCCACAGCTGACACTCTAATTTGTTAAATGAGTAAACAAATTGACTCAATCAATCTTGTTAGAGTCAAAAATATTGTTCTTAACACAAAGCAATAAACACAAAGACCCTCTACTGTAGTACATTTGTTGTGATGCAGGTCAGTCTCAGCAGAAAAACAAAAAAGGAGAATGGCCAGAAGCCTGGTCCCAATTTGGCCTTTGTGCCTGGAGCCTGAGTCTCAGTGGAAGGATCTGGCTCCGCACTCTTACATATTCTCTTTCCTCATCCATCTCACTCAACAGTAATCCATTGATTTCCAGTTTGGGTCTATAGGCTAGGGACTCCAGAATTGGAAACAGCATTACAATACTTGTATGTTGCTCTTTTAATCATCAGTAAAGCATTGTTTAAGTATTTGCCACTATCATTAGTGCAAAGGAAGATTAATAAAAGAATCCAAGTCTGACCCAAGGTGACTCCAGCATTCTGAGTACTTTGACTCTCATGGAAAAGGCTTGCTGATTGTGAAGGACACATTCTGGTATTCTACAGGGCAGAGGCCATTTGCCTCACTAGCTACAGATTTATCTGGAGTTATCTAGACACGTGGAGCTGCTCACCACGGGCAAACCAAAAGCAGAGTCTCCCTTGTCTATCATCCTTGTTCATTGTGTCACTTCATTAGCTTTGATGGAGAGCAGACTTTCCTGAGAATTAGCAATGCTGCATGGACAGATGAGCTAAGAGCCATGGATGCCCATCAAAAGGGAGGAACTGAGGAAGAAATAACAGCTTTTGTCAGGAGGTTGGACTGCAGATGACAATGAGACAGTTTAATCTGTTAAAACCTTTAAAGTTAACAATATAGTTCATTGTGCAACTCACACTGACCAGCTTCCTGATTCTCCCCAGGTCCCTGTTTTCTTCCCAGTTTATACACACCCAACCTTATTACAGACAACTTATATCAGGTGCTAGAAATTTATTAAACATTTACTACATACCAGGACCTGCAGCCATAGCAGTGTAGCATCTGATCCCCTCAGATCTGAGAAGATAAGCAGGGTTGGGCCTGGTTAGTACTTGGATGGGAGACTGCCTGGGAACATCAGGTGCTGTATGCTTGGAAGAAGGACCCAGCAACCCACTCCCAAAAATCAATCTTCCATTGAAAACTGTATGAATAGCAGAGAAGCATTGACAATAGTCTTTTGCCTGTTGTATATAGGGTCACTATGAGTCGGACACTAATTCGATGGCACCCAACAACAACAACAACAACAACAACAACATACCAGGAGGACTGGGGTTTAGCTCAGTTCATATAGTGCTGCTCAGTACTCTCTGAGGTCCTAAGTTTGATCTTCACCACTGCAAAAATGGGAGGACTTGGCGGCCTACTCTCAAAACAATCAGTCATTGAAAACTCTGTGAATAGCAGAGAAGCACTGACATAGTGCCTGGCATGTCAGTGTCAGGGAGTGTTACATTCTGTTGTACATAGGGTTGCTATGAGTTGGACTTAACAGCCCCTAAGAACAACAACATATACCAAGAACTGAAATTATTTCCATTATGATTTTAGGTCTTAAAAAACCTATAGAGTAGCCAGGAGCCATGGCACACTCCTGTAATCCCAGTGACTTGGGAGGCAGAGGCAGGAGGATCGCAAGTTCGAGACCAGAGCCAGTCTGTGTAATTTAGTAAGACCCTGTCTCAAAAAGTAAAAAAAATGGGCTGGAGGTACAGGTCAGTGGTCCAGCACTTGCAAAGCATGCAAGTGCAAGGACCTGGGTTCAACCTCCAGTACCACAAAAACAAACAAACAAACAAACAAACAAAATCCCATATCAAGTAAGGCAACTTGATCATCTCAATTCCACAGATAAGGAAAATAAATAGGCCAGATACACAGCTAAGTAAGAGGCCAGCACTGCACCATTGCTTTCTAACAGACCAGCATGTAGATAACTATTCCAGGCTTCTTGTTGTTGTTAGGTGCCATCGAGTCGGTATCCAACTCATAGCAACTCTACGTACAATAGGAGAAACACTATTGTCAGTACT
Source organism: Pedetes capensis (assembly GCA_007922755.1). Lineage (NCBI taxonomy): Eukaryota > Metazoa > Chordata > Mammalia > Rodentia > Pedetidae > Pedetes > Pedetes capensis. The sequence goes on along the minus strand of VMDO01003397.1, from coordinate 55,679 downwards.
TCTCTGCTGTTCATAGGGTTTTCAATGGCTGATTGGTTTTTGGGAGTGAGTTCCCAGGTCCGCCTCTCAAGCCTATAGCACCTGGTGTTCCCAGGCAGTCTCCCATCTAAGTACTAACCAGGCCTGACCCTGCTTAGCTTCTGAGATCTGATGGGATTGGATGCCACAGGGCTACAGCTGCAGGCTGTTCCAGACTATCTCTACCTTAATCATTCTTATAAACTAGTCTTCCAGTGTTAGTCTTCATTTTTGAGCAAGCTTACTTCTCAAGGCCAAAGCCTCACCAAATTTCCATCAACTCAGTTATTTCATTGCCCAGTTCTTTCCCAGGAAGTTTCTTTTAGATTTTTTTTACTCCAAATCTCTCCTAATAGCAGATTTCCAAGACACCTCTTAATGAAAAACAAAGCATCTCCCAACTTAACAAGTATTTAAATGTGTAATGCAGCACTATTAACTGATAACTAAGGGTACTATGCCTACAGCCATAGCCCTGTGGTGTCCAACCCCATCAGATCTCAGAAGCTAAGCAGGGTCAGGCCTGGTTAGTACTTGGATGGGAGACTGCCTAGAAACACCAGGTGCTTAGGCTTGGGAGATAGATCTGGCAGCCAACTCCCAAAATATTAATCTGCCATTGAAAACCCTATGAACAGCAGAGAAGCACTGACAATAGTGTTTTTCCTGTTGTACTCAGGGTCACTATGAGCCAGATACTGACTCGACGGCACCTAAAAACAACAACAAAAGGTACTATGACACATAGACATTTTATATAACTTACACATCTTACATAAGGGAAACTATGTACCTGTTGAACAACAACTGCCCATTTCTCCTTCTGGTTCTCATAACAATAAAGCAGATAAACAAACAAAGACAAAACAAAGGAGCAGGAGAAAACTATGGGAAAGCCTCACTATGTTTATCATCTTAATTGTAGTGGTGGTTGTTGGATATATGCATATGTCAAGACTCATCATGTTGTATACATACATAAATATGTTGTTGTTAGATGCCATCAAGTTGGGTCTGACTCATATTGACCCTAAGTACAACAGAAAGAAACACTACCTGACACTGCCATGCCCGGCACTTTCAGTGCAGCTCTTCTATTCATAGGGTCTTCAGTGGCTGATTATTTTTTGAGAGTGGGTTTCTAGGTTCTTCTCATAAGCTTACAGTTATCAGTATTCCCCAGTGCCCTCCCATCCAGAGACTAACCAAGCCTTACCCTGCTTAGCTTCTGATATCTGATGGGACCACATGCCACGGTGGTATGGCTGCAGCCTCATTAAATATAGGCAATTTTTGTATATCACTTGTACTTCAATAAAGTTTTGTTTAGAAAAAATACCGTAACCATTAATAAAATGAAGGACAGAAAGAAGGAAGGAAGGAAGGAAGGAAATCAACAAGCAAACCAAAGACTCTTTTGTAAGGTGATCTGGCCAGAAAGGATCACATGACTCCCCCCAGTCAGGTGTAGGACCAGGGCAAAGTGGGCTAGGGCTACTAAATGCCGTCAAACTTCCAGGCAGGTAGGTTAGCGTGTGGCACTGCCCATACCCAGCTCTTCTTCTGCACCCCTCCCCTGAAGTTTTCCAAATGGCTTCATTCAAGGAATGCCTGACTTTGCACACCACAGCTGTCAAAAGCCAAAGGCAACATTTAAAAGGAATTAGTTTCGTTATGGTTTTGCATTATTTTTTTAATCAAAAAGGTAATGTAAGATGAAAGAAAATGCTCTGCAAACTGCCGCAATCCAACCATCCTAAAAGAACAATTATCCTGTTCCTTCCTTACATATTTTTCATGGTTGCAAACACAATGACCTCAGAGTTTTTACTCCTTTATTTTACTGAATATTCTATCATCAACTTGTTTTCCTATTTAAGAGTATTCAAAATATCATCTGAATGGTTTTTTAAAGACACATCATGTCAGGGCAATATAAAATTTAACTAGTCCTCCCAATGCTAGGTAGTGAAATTGATTATTTTTAAAATTTTTGTTATAATCATATTTTATATAATAGAATACTTACAACATGCCAGACATTTTTCAAGTACTCCACACTTGTTAACTCATTTGATCCTCACAACAACTCACCATTTAGGTTCCATCATTAGTACCCACATGAAGACATGGAAAAGCCAAATCATTTGCTCAAGGTCACCAAGTAGTTGAGAAAGAAGCTTGTTACTGAATCCAAGAGTATCAACTCCTCAATATATGCAGGGACCAACCACTCCCCTTCTTTCTGCTACAACAAACCTATCTGTGAAAATGTGAAGATTTCCCTAGAAAATACTGCCTTAGAGAAAAGTCATACAATCTGAAATTATTAGAAAATATGAATATCCTCATGTCTCTAAATATTTCCTCAGCACTATCCAAAAGAATTTTTTTTGCTTCCAACTTCACCAGCAATGAATAATCATATCAATAGTACCATACAGTAGCCAACTTCCAGGTTCGTTGTTATAAACTTTCATTTTGCTCCTTAATGGCTGCAAAATAACTTCTACAGGTATTTTACATGACCAATTCTTTGAATAATAAATGATGGACACTTTCCAATCAACTCTTTGCTAATTGTATATGCACAGTTATTTTTTCCCATTCTTGACAGAGTAAACTATTGTGTTCTTGTGAGTGCTTGTGCATTTGAATAAGCTTTTCATATCCTTTATCTCTTTTTCTTTAACCTGTCAGATTTGATATAAGCATTTTCTAAGTAGGCAGTCCTTTTTCTCTCAATTTTGTTATGCTCCATTGTACAGAGTTCTTAAAAAAAAAAAAAACCCTACATATCTATTAGATTTTCTTACTCTATTGATTCCAAGATAAGGTAGTATGGAGACCTAAAAGAAAGGAAAGTTTTGATACTCATGATTCTTTTTAGCCAGATGTGGTGGTACATGCCTGTAATCCCACCTTGCAGAAGCCTTAGGCAGGAGGATCAAGAGTTCAAAGCCAGCCCGGACTATATAGCAAGTCCCTGTTTTAAAGCAAAACAAAACCAAACTAAACTAAAAAATAATTCCCTTTAGAAAAATAGGGATAATATTGTATATATTGTATGATGGATGACAGAAAAAAATAAACTTCCTAAAACTATCAGAGTAGATCCATCTATTACCACGAATTGAATTAGTAATTTTTTTATTTTTTGCTTGTTTTGTATTTCATATCTTCCTACTGATGATAATTGAAGTGAAAAATTCCATTAACTGGCAAAAATCTGCTAATTATTAAGATGGTATTTGGGGACTTCAAACCAGAAAAAACAAAATTAGGATAGAATATTCAGTAGAATAAAAGACTAAAAATTCCAAGTTCAGCATAATCACAACCATGTAGAATATCATATATATATATATATATATATATATATATATATATGCAAGTATCTTTTATTATGCCACTCTTCTACATTTTGAATTTGTAGTTCAAATTAATAAGTTATAATAATAAGTTCTTAAATTGATTGCTTTAGATTTTCTAAATACTCCTGTCAACATCAAATCATTAGTTTGGTTTGATTCATTTCAATGTGTATATCTCATTTCTTTTTCATGTATTAACAGAATTTTCAAAAAACAATTAGCAAGCCTTGGGGCATGTGGTCATCTAAATGCCTTAGAAGGTCACCCTGGCCAGTGAGGGATGTGGGACACAACTTTAAGATCTCTTCCCACTTGTTTGTACCCCTTGCACTTTCCACACCCTTCAGGCAGCAACAGCATTGCTTTCTCGAGAATACTAGTGCAAGATAAAGGCACTCAAGAGCCTTCTGGGTGATATATATATATATATATATATATATATATATATATATATACCATTGATAGAAAAACCATCACCCTCAGATCAGATCAAGGGTCTCAGTCAGGGCCAAGGAAACAAGCAAATCTAGCCCTAATAAGTGGGCCGTCCCTTGGAGAGAGGAATACAGAGACTTAAGATCTTAAGATTGGGGGACAAATCCTACAATCTATTGCCAAGAAGTAGTTGAGAAGAGGGATCCACAGAAACTCTAAATTTCTCTGACCAGGGCCAAGCCTTCCTCCTCATTTGCACAGCCAGGTTCTGTTTGTGTTGGTTTATGAGCTTGAAGGTATTTTCTGCAGCCCCAAATGCTGTGCAAGAAAATTGCCTCTAAATACTGGGGCCTGGGCATGAGTCGATTTTGGAAGGAGAAGAACAGTGAGCACATATGTTAAGTCTTTCAGTCCTTTGGATCAACAGGGTGAGGAACCAAGTTCTGGTGACCAAGGGTTAGTGGCTGAAGTTGTTGGTCCCTGGGCAAGAAATGGTTGTATTTGGCTCTGCGCTGCTTCTCCCGGGCCCTTAACCTACCCCCAGCATCTAAAATAGTCTAAGGTCCCCAAAGACACTCCCAAAAGAGGATTTCTGGAGTATTTTTAGATCGTTTGGCACTTGTAGGTTTCCCTAGAGTGGTTTTGTGAACATTTGCTTGAATCAAAAAGTCTTTTGTGTTTCTTTAAAAAAAATCCAATCTCATCATCAGACAAGGTTGAGTTTGAGGAGAGGATGAATGAGAACAGACTGACTTAGTGGCTGTTACATGCAGGCAGCATCTGACTGTGACCAGTTGCATCAATAGACAAACCATTGGGTCCATGTACTCTGCACTCATGAGCACACAGGCAGTGACAGTGAGGGTCAGGGAGGCCTCACTGGGCATTTCTGGGCACACTGCTTCACCAGAATTTCTCCCACACCAGCCCCAAACAAGCTGCTCTTTATTTCCCAAGGCTTCAGGGGGTGCAGGTGGTGAAGAATTAAACAGTGAATAGTTTTATTTTATTATTCTTAACTCAGGGCCCTCTTGGAAAGCTGGAATGGCCCCATGGCTCCCCAGGCCTCAGAGATACCTGTAGGTCTAGGCTTGTGGGCATGCCTGTGGTTTGGGGTTTGTTCTGCTTTCATTGTGAGCTGAACCTCCAACAATCCCTGTGCCCCGGGGGTTACCATTGATTGATGCTGGCTGCACAACAGCAGCCCCTGGAAGCAGCATGAATGCAAAGGCAGCAGCACTAATGCTAGGCCTGGGATCTTTCTGTCATAAGGAATCGAGCGCACAGTGCAGACTTGGCCGGCCTCCAATGAAGTATTTGAGAACGATTAGTGGATTCACTTGTAAGATTTGGAGGTCTGCGTCCTCTCAGCATGGCTAGATTTGCCTTTTGTTCTTGTGGAGCTGTGACAGTGGAATTCTGCTAAAATGTCTCAAAGGTCAGCTCCTCCCTCGGCCCACCCTCTCTTTTAACTCCAGGGTCCTCCTTACATTTTGCCACTGCCAGAATTACATGTTTTCTTCACTGTCTCCCTAATTATCCCCAACAAATGCATCTGTAAAGAGAAGAAAAGTCTTTGTGTCCTCTTATTTTTCCAATGCCCACATTTCTCACTGCCCTGAGCATTTCACTGTACTTTTTCCTCAGGCAGGATGCCTCCCACCTCTGCACAATGTGATGGTCTTCAGGACTCAGGACAGGGGCCACTCGCCTGCTTGGGAGGCTGCTGTGGGCTCTGCCCAGATCTCCTGCATGTGGCTCAGCCTGTGGGTACCCGCAAAGCTCTCCATCAGAACCATGATAACACATGCGCGCCATAATTTTAGAATTGTAGGCCCCTACCTCACTGGAAGCCACCAGGGAAAATTAGGAACTATTTATCTTTGAGTCTTCACATACCATAAGCAGAAGAGATAACCAATCAAGACACTATTAAATGTCAAAATGAGAAATTTCAGAATCACAAAGACCTGCATGATATTGGCCAGTTACTAATTCCTGGGGTTCAAATTACCTCAAAGATCTTCCAATTTTATAATTAATATATTATTCTGAAATAATTATCCTAATAGCCTAGTATGTATAATATTTGGATCTTAAAATATTGTCACAATTTGAAAATTCCCATCAAAGTAACTAACTTGGTGGGACATGGCACATGTTGAAACAGCATCTGGCTAGAAAGTCATCCCTCTTCCTCAGGGTTAGTGCCTTTTAAACAACAGAGATGACAGTTTTTCTGAATTTTTCCAAAATAGCAAAGATGCAGGGACCCTCACTCTAAACCTACACAGACATTCTAGCACAGTACTTTTTAAACATTTTGATCATAGCCCTGACATTTTATATCCCAACTCAGTAAGAGTAAAACAAAACTTTAATGAAGCATATTGTTGTTGCTGGGTGCTGTCAAGTTGAGGCTGACTCATAGTGGCCCTATGTACAACAGGACAAAACAACACCCAACATTGTGCCATGTACACGATATTTTTATATTTGAGCCCATTGTTGCAGTCACTGTGTTCCTTCTCATTTTGAGTCATGCCACATTATCAACTGGAGGTTCCAGGAGCTCTACTCCATTCCCATCATTAAGTTTGACTCTACTTTGAGGTGGTAACTCTTCTCCAGTAGTCTCTTGAATGCCTTCCAGCCCGGGAGGCTCATTTTCTGGCACTATATTTGACAGTGCTTCTCTGCTATTCATAGGGTTTTCAGTGGCTAATTGTTTCAGGAGTAGGCTGCCAGGTCCTTCTGCCTAGTTTGTCTTAGTCTAGAAGCTCAGCAGAAATCTGTCTACCATGGGTAGCCCTGTTGGTATCTGAGATACTGGTGTCATAGCTTTCAATGTCACAGCAACATGCAAGCCCCCACGGCACGACAAGCTGATATATATGTGTAGGTAATAAAGCATGTTGTTGTTGTTGTTGTTGTTAGGCACTGTCAATTCAGTGTCCTACTCATAGCGACCCTATGTACAATAGGTGAAACACTATTATCAGTGCTTCTCTGCTATTCATACAGTTTTCAATGGTGGATTGGGGGAGTGGGTTGCTGGATCCTTCTCCCAGGCCTACAGCACTTGGTAGTCCCAAGCAGTCTCCCATCCACGTACTAACCAGACCCTACCCTGCTTAGCTTCTGAGATCTGACGGGACAGGTCGCCACAGTGGTATGGCTTCAGGCAATAAAACATATGTACCCTTATTAATCATAATGCCCTCTGATATCTTACTTCTAGCCCATTCTATCCTCTATTGTTTAATCTTTTAAAGGAATACAAGTTATAAATCCAAAAGGCATCCATGCTTGAGTTCCTTTAGTAACAGTTGCCTGGTTTTGACCATATGCTGTGGTTATGCAGGATGTTCCCCACATGTCTGTCAACTTGGTACTATGGGGGCTTCCATGTTGCTGTGATGCTGAAACCTATGCCACTGGTATTTCAGATTATAGAGGCGGTCACCCATTGTGGAAAGGTTTCAGCTGAGCTTCCAGACTAAGACAGACTAGGGAGAAGGACACATCAACCCACTCCCAAAACAATTAGCCACTGAAAATTCCATGAATAACAGAGAAACACTGTTAAATATAGTGCCTGAAAGTGATCCCCCCAGGCTGGAAGGCATTCAAGAAAAGACTAGAGAAGAATTGCCTCCTCAAAGTAGAATTAACTTTAATGATGAGAATGGAGTAGAGTCCCTGGGACCTCCTTTTGTTGATGTGGCATGACTAAAAATGAGAAGAAACAGTGTTGCAATGATGAGCTCTACATTAAAATATTCTGTGCATGGTATTGTGTTGGGTAGTGTTTCATTCTGTTGTACTTAAGGTCACTATGACTTGGATTCAACTCAACAGCACCTAATAACAATATATAGGATGTTATCATTGGGGAAAGCTGGATAAAATATATACAAGAACTCTCCACAGTAATTTCAGAATACATTGGTAATCTTTTCTTTTCTTTTCTTTTCTTTTTTCTTTTCTTTTTTTTTTTTTTTTTTTTTTTGTGGTACTGGGGGTTGAACCCAGGACCTCACGCCTCACACTTACATGCTCTGGAAGTGCTGGACCACTGAGCTGCTGCACCCTCAGCCTCCCCCCCCCTTTTTTTTTTTACTTTTTGAGACAGGGTCTCGCTAAGTTATGCAGACTGCCTCTGTTCTTGAACTTGCAATCCTCCTGCCTCCACCTCCCAAACCGCTGGGATTACAGGAGTGCACCACCACACCCGGCTTACATTGGTAATCTTAAACTAACTAAAAAAGAAAACTTAAAAAGAACATAGGTTGTGAATGATGAACTGGCTATATCATCCATTACTAAGCTCAATAATGAGGTTATAAGCATTGATCCCTCGAAGTAGCTTTGTACAAGATAAATCTACTTATGCATTATGTCCAAAAACAACCAGTTTCTAAGAAATTGCATAAACAATAAAAATTAAAGGAATGCTGTTATAAAGACCTAGAAAGAGAAATGTGAAAATTTTATCAAAAATAGCTTTAAAGCATTGTACAAGTAAAAAGTTTTTAAGATATAAGAGCTTAATGTATTTCATATAGTTTTAATTGTTTGATTGATATATGAATTTAATTTTATTCTTATAAAACTTTCCAATTTTAAGTAAAATGTGATGAAATAACCCCAAAGCTCACCAGGACCAATAAAATAAAGATGATGTCCAATAAATTTCTAAGCAGAGAGTAATGGAATAGAAATGATGGGATGTGCCAGAGCCCCATATTCCCACTTGCAACACTATTTTATCAAATTTTTAGGAATTCTGTGAACCACTTGAGGTCACATTAGTAGCTTAAAGTCAATATGATAGTTCCTTTCTCCTGGGTGGCCACGTGGATTGAAAATTATAGAAAACTATCAAATATCAAATATAAGAGAAAATTCAGTGGAATAAATGAGCTAAATACTAATGGTTACAACTACTTTAAGATGTATAACAAGAATTAATATAATATAATTTAATCCAATATTTGGCTTTGGAAGAACATTTTAAATTTCAACTTAATAAAATAACAAAGGAAAAACATAGGGGTGAAGCTTAAAAATGCACAAATTCTGTTGTTTTTGGCCCCATTTCTGTGTTACTAACACCTCCTAGAGTTATAAATAAATTACTTTAATTAACACAGAATTAACCTAATAAATCCACAATTGAAAAACTAAACCTAACATATAAATTACCCATACAATAAACCAGTAAAAAAGAATAAGAATTTTAATAGAAAAATGGGGAACAAAATAGAAATAGAGAAGTCACAAGAGTCTAGTGCAATGTAGGTATGAGATACGAACCCATGGATATAGCTTCACCCTTACAATTTAAAAATCTTACACCTTTAAAGTGGCCAGGGTTTAGCTCAGTTGACAGAGTGCTATTTTGTGCTCTCTGAGGTGCTGGGTTCAATCTTCAGCATCCCCCAAATTGGAAAAGAACCTGGCTGCCCACTCCCAAAACAATCCCGAAATAATCAGTCATTGAAAGCCTTATGAATAGCAGAGAAGCACTGACATAGTGATGGGCATGGCACATTGTTAGGGAGTGTTTCATTCTGTTAGACACAGAGTTGCTGTGAGTTGGACCTGACTCGACAGCACCTAACAACACCACCATCTTTAAAATGCACCATTAGGAAATGTCCCAGTAAAACAACGAGACTCAGCTCTTGTCACTGTATCTTGCTCTCCTCATTTTTATTGTCATCATCTCCTGACATTTAGTCAGTCTCCATGGTTCCCCAAAGGCATCAGCTCTCATTTGCTCTCTGGTTTCAAACCTAACAGCCCAGGCTTTTATGGCTCCATCAGGGTGATCTAGTTGCTGAACACCATGGCTTTTCACTTCCTCCCCCTCCTCATTTCCTCAGAGCACACTCTGTCAAGCCATTTCTGTCCACAAAATCCTCCCCAAACAACCTCATTTTCCTGTAGCAACACAAAGGTCTCTAATGGGAAGTCTGCTATCCCATTCCCTCTTGCTCCTCAGCCACCCAGTGCCTGTGCTTTGTCATAACATCCAACCCATAGACCACTCCATCACCTCCTGATCCTATATCTCATCTTTGCCCTCACCCTGCTTGGATTCCACAGTCTCTTGCTCTCTTACAACACTTCTACACTTCCACACTCTTCCCTCCTTCCATCCAGCCACCTCGAAAAACTGCAACTACAGATGAACCAAAATTCCCTTTTTGATGTGTGGACGTAGTCAAGAACAATTAATGAAAAGTACACAGCAGGCAAGTTAGCATCACTATCAGTATATAATAACCACCTACAACTGCCTGACGACAGAAATATGTTTTCTTAACCAATTTTTTCAACATCTTCTTGATAATTCTCAAATATCCAGTTTGTCCGCCAGCCCACTCAGGCCATCACCTTGCTTCAATCTTTATTGAGGCTATTCAATCTAGCACATGAACACTTCTTCAGGTTCTCACCTTTGATTTTGTAGCCCTGTCTACATATGCACCTGCCCTCACTGTCTGCCCTCCTAACACCATGACAAAGTGCGGCTTTACTATTCTGGCCAGCTGCTCCCCCACTATCTGGCCCACCTCTCCCATCTTTCCAACACCTCACTTTATCACTATCTCCTTTCCATCCTCTATCTCAAAACCCTCCTTTCTTGGGTTCTTCCCACTACCACTCAAACATTTTCTGGCCTTTTCCATTTTAAAAGTGCCCCTTCAGCTTTCCACAGAAGATATTCTCTAAGATTTATCTGTACATTTTTTCCTGACTTACTTATCTCTTATAGATATGTTAATTCACTTTCATCTGGCCTCTGTCTCTACCACTCAAAAATGCAATTGTAAGTCAACATACAATAGAGATACCTGCACACTCATGGTTATTGTGGTTATTCACAGTAGCCAAAATATGGAATCAGCCTAGGTGCCCATCAACAGATGAGTGGATAAAAAGAATGGCATGCATGTACACCCAAAGGAGCTTTATTCATACATAAAAAGAATGAAATTATGTCATTTGCAGGAAAATGGACGGAACTGGAGATCATCATGTTACATGAAATAAGCCAGACTCAGAAAGACAAATATAACATATTTTCTCTCATATGCCAAATTTAGATTTTTTTTAAAGATATAAAGGTAGAAGGGAGACTATTTGGGAAGAGGAGAGGTCCAGTGGGAGGGGGGAAGAGTCGGAGAGTTTAATGGGGAGTGGCTATGATCAAATTACATTGTATACATGTATGAAAATGCCATAATGAAACACTTTATTTTGTGTAATTAATATATGCTGATAAAAATCAGGAAGATCAAAAATTGCATTTATAAAGTGATTATTATTAAGTCCTATGTATATTTTTAATACACTTCCATCTTGGTTTCTCATCAATTTATGCTATGGCTCCTTCCCAAGAACACATTCTTCCTTAGGCTTCCCTTGTGGCACACATCCCAGTCTTCCTTCCATACCTCTCTCTACTTCTTCTCTACTTGTTTTCTAGCTTCATCTTCTCTGTCTGATCACTAAATGTTAGCATCTTCTAAGGCTTTCTTCCAGTCTCAATTTCCTTCTCACTCTCTTGTTAGGTGTTGCTGAGTCTCATTCTGTGTCTGTCCCTAAACCATCTCATCTTCTAAGATTCAAAATGTAATCTAAACACTAGTATGCATATCTACCACTTATGTACTGTTAGGTGCTGTTGAGTCAGGTGCAACTCATAGTGACCCTATGTACAACAGAACCAAACACTACCCCAAACTGTGCCATGAGCATCGTCTTTTTTATGTTTGAGCCCATTTCAGACACTGTATCTTTTCATTTTGAGTCATACCACACCAGCAAATGGAGGTCCCAGGCCTTTCCTCCATTCCCATCATTAAGGTCAATTCTATTTTGAGGAGGCTACTCTTGACAGTCTTTTCTTGAATGCCTTCCAGCCTGGGGGGACTAATTTTTGGGCACTATATTTGACAGTCCTTCCCTGCAATTCACTGGGTTTTCAAGGAATATTTCAGGAGTGAGCTTCCAGGTCCTTCTCCCTAGTCTATCTCAGTCTGGAAGCTTGGCTGAAGCCTGTCCACCATGGGTAGCCCTGATGATATCTGAAATACCTGTGGCATAGCTTTCAGCATCACAGTGACATACGAGTCCCCACAGCATGACAAGCTGACAGACACATACAGAACTTACATGCTAAGGACCACTAAATTTTTCCCTCCTATCCTATACCTTTTATCAGGGTTCTAGACACATTTCCTTAACTGACTATTTAATTTCTCCCCTTGCCTTTCTCAGATAAAATTCAGTATCTTCAAATCTGAAATTTAATCTCTTCCCTCCATTTGTTCTGCCTCCCTTGATCTCATCCATCATAATCATCCATCCTTTGCCTTTAACAGAAATCTGGAAATAACATTCAATATATGTTTCTCCTCTTGTCCACCGACAAGAGATGATCAGCTACCCTCCCCACCTCCTAAAGGTAGCATACACCTCTTCTCCCCTTTGTTCCCTCCTTTTTTCTGCATCTACAACCATTTTATCCAAGCTACCACTATCCCTCCACAGACACCTCTCAGAAGCCTTTTCCCTCACCTCTTTCCAAACCATTCTCCACAAATTCTAGCCAAACTACCCTCTTTAAAATACTACTCTGATAATGTTACTTTTTCCCTGTAGCTGATTGCCCCCAGTCTTTGGGAAAACTCCTGTCATTCTTCCTTACCTCTGCAGCCCAGGCCTGTTCTTGGCCCCTCCCACCATAGTGCTCCCTTCAATGGCTGTCTCTGCTCCTCCAGCAAGCCACGCCCCTCTCCTCTCCACAGGTTCTCATGCGCATCTCACGCGTTCTGCCGGTAGCCTCAGTGCCCTCAATCATTCTTTATGGAGCAGGTGAAACATCACTCTCTTAACGAAGCCTTCCTGAGCCTTGAAAGCTAAGTCAGTTTCTCTCTTTAATCTCTCTTAGCAGCATTTACTTCTCTTTTACACATGCATCATGCTCCCAATTCGGTGATTGTTTGAGCTGTGCTTATTTCCTCCTTATATTCATCACAGATTTTAAGTTCCATAAGAACAGACGCTGGTTCTGTCATTTCCTCTATCTGTCTCAGTGCCCAGCTTGGTGTCTAGCACACAATAGGCTCTGCTAAACATGTGTTGCCTGAATTAACACAATATCGTGGCTAAAACTCCAAATGAACCTTAAGAATCTCAAAGGTTGTCAAAGGTTCGTTGAAATGTGCCCAGTTGTACACTGCTCTTGGGAATATGATTTGTCACAATCTTTTTAGAAAATAACTTTATATGATACAGTCCACATGTTAATAATTTCACTGTGAAGAAATGTGCCTTTGCACCCTCACAAAAGCTTATGCACAGATGTTTCTTGTCTCATTATGTATAATGTTGGAAAATTATGAACATTATAAATATCCAACAATAGTTAAGTAAATTAAGATTTTCCATATAAATAGAGTATTATTTCACTATTTTTAATTATGTGTACAAAGGGTTTGCAGTAACTTTGGGCAATGTTTATTTTCTAATGTTCACAGTTAAACAGTATAGAAAATTATGTAGACAGAATGAATTCAACTATGGAAAGAATATATAGAAGGGAAGGATAATATAGGAATCATCATAGTGATAACAATGATAATAATATTAACAGCCGGTATTTACTGTGCATCTGTATGTTTGTATGCTTTTCAATCCTTCTAGAACCCTATCAAGTTACTATTACCCATATTTTAAAGATGAGGAAACTAAGCCACAGAAAAATTAGGTAACTTGTCAAAGCCCACGATAGATGTCCAAAGATAGAGTCAAATACTTTTAAATAGTAAAAATATTTCCAAATGATAGTCCTATCATTTCTTGATGATTTAGTTATAGGGGATTCTGGGAGTTTTTTTCTGTATTATAATGTGCATACATAACTTTGATAAACAGAAAGAAAAAATTTCCATCTGAATTATAACTTTGTTGGATATAATTTAAATTAACTAAATTCGTATTAGTTATAAAACTAAATAAAGATTCTTATTTGGGAGAATATTTATGCCAAAACAATCTTGGAAGCTGGAATGTGAATTATGAAAGTACAAATATTTCAGAAACTTACTGCTTTGCTTTCCAGTGACAATTTTCAGAATTGTTAAGACTATTTGGTTGATTTAGAAGAAAGTTCTTCCTTAAGTAGAATCCTCCATCCTGTTATGCAGCCATGTTTACCAACTAATAGTGATCACATAAAGTTTACACTTATTGATTGATTGATTGATTGACTGACTGACGCGGGGTCTCAGTTTGTAGTCCAAGCTGGCCTGGAACTGGCTGTGTAGGCCAAGTTGCCTCAAACTTGCATTGATCCTCCTGCCTCAGCCTCCTGAGTGCTGAGATTACAGGTATGCACCACTATGCCCAGTTGAGATTACACATTTTCAATCAAGCTATTTTCATAGAAGTGTAGGACAAAACAGGGTCTCAAATGATGGCTTCATTTCCTCATTTCAGATACTTATTAATATTTATAAGTGTAAAGTTCTTCTATGTCTCCTCCAGCAAGTGTTCTAAATTAATAGAAAAATAAAGACTCATTCAGAAGATTGGAGAGGGCTACTGGAAGTCCCCATAAAAGACTTGAAAGTAAAAGGGGGAATATTTGGAGGAAGGAAGGGGTCCAGCATGTGGGGGGAGGGGAAATGCAAAAGAGTAATAGGAAGGTGAATATAAAGAAAGTACATGGCATATTTGTATGAGAATGTCATAATGAAGACCATTATTTTGCAAATTAATTTTGTAAGAGGGAAAAAATATAAATGATCATATATGTGACCTAAAGTCAGCACAGAACATAAGTTTTAAAAGAAAATATTAAACTGAGGCATTTATACATGAGAGCACCAAAAGGCATTGCCAAATCTACCTAAGATGAAGGGATTCCTGAGTCAAAGACAAAAAGAAGAAGTAAAGGTAATCTAGAGCCAGGAGGACTGAGTTTGCAAACACACATGAGCCACTTTCTAGTAACTGTTCCAAAGGGATAGATTTGGGAGAGGGGGTTAGGGTAAAAGTTACAATTCCTCAAATGAAGGCTAAGACTGTTAGCAAATGCAGCTTGATTAATTGTGATCATATTATATCCATAAGCTAATATGGACTAGACTAGGTAGATTTCATAAAATAATGACAACAGTAGTAATTACGTGATAACCTAAGATAAAGAAATTAACAGAAAATGGTAAGAAGGGAGAAATAGTAACTGAATGTCAGTTATACAATCATAATCAAGGTACTAAATAATGGAAGGAATAAAACTAAGCTAAAGCAATGTAAAAACAAAGAATTAATAATATAAGAATCACACATGGAAAATAATTTCCTATTTGGCCAAACACTTCAGAATAAGACAGCAAAAAATGAAAAGCATGTCATGATAATTTAAAGGAAATCAAAGTCCTCAAGGCAATATCAAATGACTTATATTTTTTCTCCAGGGTAGCAAGATATTCTAAGGAAAGAGACAAAGAGGACAGAGAAGCATTGAACTCCTAGCAGTTATGCATGGACTTTGGCTTTTCTACTAGTGGCACAGAAGTATTCTGGGGAAGTTGTTTCAGGTGTTGTTCTCATTGTTGACTGAGTCTTTCTTTTACCTCAAAGACCTACCTTTGGCCTCAACACCTCTCTTATCCTCTGTGTTTGTGGATATGCTGATAATATCTACCTTGTAGGAGTTGCATTGGGAATGAAACAAAAAGAAATTTCTTACAAAATCCCAACAATATTTCTCATCCTTTCCTCTGTTAAACTCCTCTTCCTATGCTGGCATAATTCAGAAATCCATAGAAGTTATTAAGAGAGAAGATCAGAACCCAGCATCCCAAGTGACTTCTCACTCCTATAGGGAAATCTCAGAGATCGACTCCAATAAGTAGAAGCAAGCCTCCAGCAAAGCCTAGAAGGTCACGTTGTTGTCTTCTAATTTCTTCTTTTACCACCACATCTGCTTCTTTCTGATGTTTCCTTGTGTATGTATCTAATTGAATTGCTATAGCTCTGACTCTGGCCCCAGTGGTATCTGACCTTGGAACTATGATCTCCATTACTATCTAACTTAACTGTATATCTTCATTCTGAATATTTGCATGTTGTAGACAAGCACCTGAAATGCCTTTCCAGCTTCCAGAGTCAGAATAGTCCCTGTGATCTACAGACATGAGCCCCAGCAGCCATGAATAGAAGCTAGCCATTGTTGCTTAAAACAAGAGGAGACCCAGACTCCAGCACAACTAACATGTTTTTTTGCCTAAAAATTGTGAGATGTTACCTGAATTTTAAGGACTGAGAGTTGGCACTGAATGACACGCTCTACACTAAGAGTATTCTCCAAATTGTGGTACACAACCCATTAGTAAGTAGATCTTGAAAGCTATTTAGTAACTGATGACTATCATTTTAGGAAAAATATGGAACCAAAGATATATTAGAATATCTGATAGTGCACCGAAAATTAGAATAAATATTAGTTTAGTTGTATATTTGTCTGTTCTGGGTCAAATATAAAATACCATTCTTACTGCAGGTCATGGCCAAAAAGGGTAGAAAGACAGTGTTCTTAAGGGAATGTCCATAAACTCTGGCTGCTCTTTCTCAAATCCTGGCTGTACAACAGTTGTTTTGTGTGGGACTACAAGGAGTTAGTTAATTAAGCTTGTATTGGTCCTAACACACTGGAAGAGAGATGCTATTTGGACCAGCTCCATTTCAGGGCATCTCTGGATATAATGAAATCACATAGTCTTCAGGTCTCTCCTTTCTTGACATGAAGTCAGGCAAGTTCTCTAAAGAGGAGATGTGGATGGAGAGGAAAGGCCGCAGGATCCATGGAACTGGCTTGTACCAGAAGGGAGAATCATTTGATGATTTGGAAGTAACTAAAAGAAGAAAAGAATGAACTTCTCCCGAAATGTACAAACCTTAGGACCTACCTTACAGGGCTTTCCTGAATTTTCTTTCTAAAATCTTGGCCTTTTATTTTATACTGAGATTCCCTCTGAATCCAGTGCAGGGGTATATATAAGATTGCTGTGCTTAGTAAACATATATAATCGACACCACATGGAATTAGTGCTTAGGAAAATCTCCTTCTTCTCTGCAAACAAACTGTATACACAGAGGTAGGGACCCTGGGCTTACGTCTGTGTCAGGTGAGCCTGATTCTTTGGTCATATATAAGTGGCCTAGGGAAGATCCTCTGGACGTTAATAATTCCACCTCAAATTTTTACAAACTGGAACTAATACATGTAAGTCAGCCAAGGATGGAGATTGGGCAATTATAAGCAACTGAATTTCTCACAATCTGGAGAAAGCAAAGCCAGTGTATAGTGGTAGAGAATTTTTTAAAAAATGACTTAAGGGATAGAGAGAGGATCCTGGAAACATGCAAATCTGGGAAGCATTTGCACCTCTTACTTCTCACACTTCCATAAACACTGCCCTGAGGGTCCCTCAATAAATGCCACTTCACCCTTAGCTTTAGTCATCTCCTGCCACTTGTCACAAATAACATTGCCAATGCTGCATTGCTACCAGGTAAACTCAGAATTGCTTTAAGGTCTCCAAGATTCAATTACTTTAAGGAATAAACTCTGACCAAAGAAATTTTATTACAAATTGGCATTTTCTTGAGAAATTTGATGCCTTCCAAAGAAGATTTTTCAAGGGAACCTGAATAAGACAGCTAATTCAACTTGGGTTTCTGCCACTTCAAATGAAGAAAATATATAACTCCTATTACATTATAGTGGGGCTGAGGTTTAGCTTAATTGGTACAGTGCTGTTCTATACTCTCTGAAGACCCAGATTCGATATTCAACACTGCAAAAATAGGGGAAGGATGTGGCAGTCCACTCAAAACAATCCTGAAACAGTCAGCCATTGAAAACTCTATGAAGGTTGGTTGCTAGGCACCTTAATAACAACAACATCATGTTCTAGTGACCTGTCTAATCCCTTTCTAAAAAATAAACTTTTGCAAAAGCTCAGAGAGTTACAGTGAAACAAGATATAAAAGGAATTGTAAATAATTGGCAATCCCAACTGTGATGTGGTATATTGGGTTGAAATAGAACCACTTCACAAGTAAGAAAATTGAGGTTTTCAGAGAATTAAGTGACATCTTTGAGGGCACTCCGATGCTAAGTAATTGTGGGAGAAAAAGAAGGTCTCTTTGAAACTAAAGCATGGGCTTTTCCCCAAAATATAGTCCAGAAAATACCTGTCCCCACCAAGAACAGTTCTTGGATTCTCTGTGCACAGCTCACAGTCTCACTTAAACTAAAAAGTAAGATGACGCTGGATCATTCAAATAATCTCCCTGGGGAAGGCAATTTTTATCACTGTCAGTCTTTGCTGGGCCCCAGGCTGCTGGTGCTTTTCATAATGACTCCCAGTTAGAATCATTAATGCACGATGAGGTCTTTAATTTATATTGTGAGTCAGGGAGCAAACTGAATAAACCAAGAAATAGAATACTTAAATGTTCTTCCCAAGCCTGCAGCACCTACTGGCCCTACTTAGGCTGGTCTTCCATCCCCTCATGTGTTTCCATGGAAACAGAGGCCTGATGCTCCAGATCTGCAGGAAGAGGCCCCAGTATCTAGAGTGGCAGCAGTAGGAACACAGAGTCTGAAAAGAAGCTGAGGCACAGACGAGTCAGGAGCAGGAATCCTAAATTAAAGAGGCGATGATCTGGTGCAACTACAAATGTGCCTCCATCCCTGAGAGAAGCCCACGGTGTTCCTCCAGTTTCCCCTGGCCAGTGCTTTCACTGGGGTTTCCAAGAACCTTGGATTCTGGTTTCCACAATATTTTCCTCCTCCCACCATTATAACATCCATGCTGAGTGTGTGCTCTTGTGGCATGGACCACCCACCTGATACAAGGAACCATCACAGGGGTGACCCATGCGCTCATTCCCACATTGTTCTTCTCCTTACACCTGAATTTCACTACTTCTGTGATACTTCCCTTTCCAATAAAGAAATTATGAGCTTTGCCTTTAGATAGTCCTGGGTTCAAATGATAGTTTTTAAAAATATACTAATAGGATGAAAAAAAGTATGTATCAGGGTAGAGTTTAGGGACTGGAAAGAGATGGCCCTCATTGAGTCAGGGTGGGCAGGTTTGAGTATACCCCTCTCCCTAAGGCTGTACACCATCCCTTATCCTCTGGTTACCTAATGGACTCCATGTCTGTCTTTAATTCCTAGAGTCCCCTGATACCCAACCTTTCCAAGAAAATCAGAGTGACGCATATGTCACCATCACCTTATTTCAGTTTTGGTTCTTCCCTAAGCCTTCTGAGGGACCAGCCTTATTACTGGAGCAGCATCCTTCATTTTGGCCCCATTCAGTCTCTATTCTGAAACTCTCAATTATTTCTGTTAACAACATGTCTCAGAGTCTACACGTCTCAGCCCCATGAGGTCAAGGCCTTTTATTGGGGCCACTTATGAGCTGGATTGAGTCTGCTGTCTGTGAGTCATGAGTCTATCTAGCTCCTCCTGGAATTGGAGCCAGCCTCCAACAGTTTGAGAGAAGGAGTGTGTGCCATCCAGCTTACTGGTGGCACATCCTTGTGGGGAAGGGCACAGACATGGCTGTCACCAGCAACAGAGACCTCCAAAGTAGGTTCCCCGTCCTCTCTCTGCTTTCTCATGAGATTCATCTGCATTTTTCTCATCACTTTTTCTTTCTGTAGTCTCTCTTTTCCTATCTCCTACCATCTCTCCCTTTTCTGCTCTCCTTGTTTCCCATGCTGCTCCTCTCTCTCCCCATCCCTCTCCTTGGCTTCATATCTTTCTGATTCCTTCTGTCCTCATCTTTTTTCCATCTCCTGGAGCTATGGGCTCTTCCCTCCAAAGGCTGGGAGAAGCCTACCGAGCCCCACCTGCTGGCTGTTCCCATATCTATCACTCATCCTCCAGGGAAGAAATAGGGTCATCCCCAGTGAGTAATTTGTATTTGAGGGGACAAAAGATATCCCTGTGCCAAGGGAAGCCAAGTGGACCCAGGCTTACACACAGAATACTAGTGATGCTCTCAGCAATGCTGAGATCAGCCCACCTGGAGAAGGCTTTGTATGATGATAGCCTGGCCCATAGGAGGAGTCTGAAGATAAGGTTGTACCAATGGCTAGCTACCTTGCCCCAAGTCACCCCACCACTGACCACCTAATGCCACCCTTTATAGATGTTATCACACTGTTCTGCTCCTCTGTTTTGCCTGTAGCCAACCCTATGGGTAAAATGCCTGGCTACCTTCCTAAAAGCAACACTAGAGCTGTTTACAATCTCATTACCCAAAGGCTGCAATGACAGCTGTGATCTTGGAAGTGGCCTATGTAATTTTCCATGTGGAGTCACCCACACAGGAACTGTGGAGTGTGGTTCTTGGCCTTCCCTCTAACACGCAATTTCAACACAGGCTTTTCCTTCTATCTGCTGAATTGAAGTTGAAACAAAGACCTTCTGTTAATGCTAACCATGAGGAGCCCTGGAGGTAAGGGCTGCCTCCTCCCTGGCTTTGGGTATTGCTAATAATGTCCCCCTCAGCATGAAGGACAGCAACTGCACTGCAACTCAGCCAAGCCTGGGCTGGGTATTGCTCTAGCCTTGCCTGACTTCCCAATGAGACCTTCCATATCAGTAGTGACATCAAGAAAGAAAGTATCCATTCACAGCTGTGAACATCCAGTGGGAAAGAGTTAGTGCATGTCCCCATGGAACAGATCCTCCTCTCAGCCGCCAATCCCGAAATCCCTCTACTGTAAAGATGTGGTAGCTGACTCCTGTGGCATATCTTTAAAGCTCTTAAGATAACTGAGGACATGTGCGTGTATATTTATGGGCATGCATCTGTTTCTGACAATGTTTTTAGAGGACTTCCAGGATTTAATTCAATAAAGGATGTTGCAAAGCACTCCCCACAGGGTCTGGAGTAGTAAATTATTCCCTTCGTCCTTCACTCTCTTTGAGCTCTTTAACAGAAGCTAGGAAAGGGTTACTTTATGAAATCTTTTCCTGTCTTATAATTATTGTCATTACCTGAATGACCAGAATATTTTGAAATAAAGATATGTTTTGCCTTCCTGTTTCCCAATACTGGAGACCAGCAGAATAGAAATAATTGGAGAGTAGAAAAATTATTTTTCATTCAGCAAGATAGCTGTAGCCACTCGGGCTTCTTTTCTTTTTTTAAGTTGCTGTACCAAAAATTGCTTTATAGCATTTTATGTAGAAGGTAAAATAATAGAAAACTTCTACAGAAATCATTGACAAGCTCATTTTGTTTGTTCCAATAGGTAGGCAGTTTTCCTTTCAGATACCATAGAGAATGACTACTTTGAATATTCTCCTTTGAATATTTTGAGTAATTTCCAACAGCAATTATTTGCAATATTTATGAAAAATTTTGCAGACCTTTGTCCTTTGAAAAATGTGTAGGTAACTATCAAAATACCTGCCTTTAGAAGGTAGAATAACTGAAAAGTGAACTTCATTTAAGCCATAATAGAGGTCCACATACAAAGTGCTCCAAGAGTATATAAGTAAGGAAAAAAGGAGAAGAGAAAGAGAAAAGGATAAAAGAAAAATGATTGAAAGAGGCAAAGGACAGAAGGATAAAAGGGAAAGAAAAACAATGGAGACAAAGAAGCATGATTGGCCACACAAAGAGAAAGAGACCAATGGTCACTGTGATGCTTAATTTTGATGGTGAACTTGACTGGATTGAGATGCATAGGGGATTAGTAAAACACACTTTTGGGTGTGCTCATGAGGGCATTTTGAGAGAGGATTGACATATAGGGGAGTAACTGCAGGGGAAAGACCTGCCTTGACTATGGGCAGCACCCTCCAATAGACTGGGGGCCCAGATGCAATGGAAGTGGAAAAAGAGAAAGCCAGTTGGTGAATGCAAGCTCCATTCTTTCTGAGCAAGTGAATCTATGGTGTCATTGCCCATGGACAGGAAACTCCAGCTTCTTTAGCTTTAAAATGTGGATTCACACAAGTTACTATCTAGGGAGCTTCTAGGCCTTTAGCCTTGGATTGATGTGACATCATTTGTCCCTCTTCTTCTGAGGCTTCCAGCTTCTTGGACTGAGCAGCTATAGGTTCTCTGGCTGTTCAGCATGCAGATGGTCATTTTTGGACTATCCAGCCTCCAATTGTAAAAGCCAATTTAATTTGTGTATACATACATATATATATATATATATATATATATATATATATATATATATATATATGTATATACACATAGCACTGTGGCATCCAATCCCATCAGATCTTGGAAGCTAAGCAGGTTTGGGCCTGGTTAAGTACTTGGATGAGAGATCACCTGGGAGCACCAGATACTATAGGTTGGATGGGAGACTGCCTGGGAACACCAGATACTGTAGGCTTGGAAGAAGGACCTGGCGGCCCACTCTCAAAAAACAATCTGCCATTGAAAACCCTATGAATAACAGAAAAGTACTAACAATAGTGTTTTTCCTGTTGTACATAGGGTCCCTATGAGTCTGATACTGAGTCAACTGGCACCTAACAACAACAACAACAACAACAACAACAACACACACACACACACACACACACACACACACAATCTATTGAATCTGTTCCTGTTCCTCTGGAGCAGTGGTCCCTAGCCTTTTTGGCAAGGGGATCAGTTTCACAGAAAACAAATTTTTCCATAGAGTTTAGGCAGTAATGTGAGCTATGGGGAGTTGCTATAAATATAGATAAAGCTTCACTGGCTTGCCTGCTGCTCACCTCCTGCTGTGCAGTCCAGTTCCTAACAGATCATGAAGTGGGGATTAGAATACCATTTTGGAGAACCCTGATAATACAGTCACAGTAGGTCAGAGGCAGGAACCATAAAAAAAAAATAAGTTACAGAATGACTAGACCTGCTATGAACAAGATCCTCAGAGCCTTTCTCGTTCTGATTGACCAGAGTTGAGAGGGTAATCACAGACAGACTTTTGCAGAAGAATGAGCTGAATTCACTAACATCTACAGTCATTGCACAGCCAGGAACTGGAAGTAATATAGTCATATTCTCCCCCTCCTTACTTGGGGACCCTAAGCTTAGCAGGGGGAAAGTTTCCTACAGGAAAAAGCCATTGAGAAATTAAAATAATTCATCCAAGATATATTTATTCCATTTTCACTAAAGCTAAGCTAGTGGAAATCCTGGAACTACCTGCTCCTAGGTTCCCATATTTTCTAAGCCACGTTGCCTTTCAGGTGACAATATCATCATGGTTCTTCACAACCAACACCATCGTGATTGTGATCATCACCCTCATCTTTATCCTTATCATCATTGGACCAAAGCTATAATTTATTGAATGGCTACCATGTGCTGGGCACAGTACTAAGTAAGTAAGAGACACTAAATCTGATCCAGACAATGACTATGTAAGACGCCCTGTCTCTACCTCAGTTTTGTGTAACTCAGGCTCAAGAAGGTCAAGTAATTTTCCAAGAACTAAGGTTTGTTACCTGTCAGAGACAAGCTTCACTCCCATAGCATTTCTCTCCTCAAGTTCCTAGAATGAGAAGGAAAGAAACAGGTAGAGTCCTCTATCTCAACCAGTCCACAACCTTCCGCCACTGCAATATTTGACTCATTTCAGATGCAAGGACATTGCCAAGTAGCAATAGGGGCTCTTTGCCCAAAAGACTGACTTGCTTTCAGAAAAGTTTTGATGAATCCAATTCTGTTAAATGTATATGCTCTTTGCACTGGGAGCTCACATGCTTCTCATTCCTTGGTTAGTCAGCTTTCCATTATTGTAACAAATAACTGAGAAAACCAACTTAGAAAAAGAAAATGTTTACTTTGGCTCACAGATGGAGAGGTCCCACTCTATGAACAACTGGCCACATTGCTTTTGAGCCTGTGATGAGATAGCACTTCATGGTGAGAATTTTTGGCCAAACAAAACTGCTTACCTTATGGTCTAGAAGCCCACTGTCCTTTCAAGGTCATTCTCCCAATGACTGAGAGACCTCTCACTAGACCCCACATCTTGAAAATGCCACCACCTCTCAATAGTGCTACCCTGAGGACCAAGAGCTTAATACACTGGCCTTTGGGTGACATTCACAATCCAAACTCCAGTGTTTTCTAATTTACTTGTATCCTCATTTATTCAGCAAATCCTTATCGCTACCTACTTTGTATCTGACACTATTCTAGGTGTTGAGAATGTTGTTGTTGTTGTTGTTGTTGTTGTTGTTTTTAGGTGCTGTCAAATCAGATCTGACCCATAGAGACACTCATAGGGTTGTCAATGGCTTATTACTTCAGGATTGCTTCGGAAGTGGATTGCCATGTCTTTCTCCCATTCTTGTGGTGCTGGGGATCAAACCCAGGTCCTCAAAGAGTGTAGCATGGCACTCTACCAATTGAACTAAACCCCACCTAACAACACCTAGATAATCCAGTCATGATTCTTGAACATGAAAGAGAAAGGTGTCTATTTCACATAAAAAATTGAGAATATTAAGTGTGAAAAAAACATGCAAACCTTAACTCATAAATTATATCAACATGCAATGTAGACACAGTAGGAAGTATTGCTGTGAAGAACAAAAAAAAACAAGAGGATAGAAAGCAATGAGAGGTGCTGTCTCAGATAATGTGGTTTTTGACCACTTTGATGAGGCAGCATTTGAGCAGCCACCTCAATGAAGTAAGGGTCTAAGCTATGAATATACCTGAGAGAGCAACAACTGTGACAGGAAGAAGAGCAAGTGCAAAGCGTCCAATTTGACAGAAGCATCCTCGTGTGTCAAGAGACAGGGAGGACACAGACATTGCCATAGATAAGATGGGATGAAAACACACCTCAAATCATTTAGGGCCTTGAAAGACCTGTGGTATTGGTGGATTTTTACTTTAAAAGTCATATCAAGTCATTGGATGGGAGAGCTATGTTCATATGCTTAGATTGCAGCAACACTTGTGGCTGTAGGAAGAAACCTTACCCTAAGGAGTGAGTCAATACACAGAACACAAAGACAAATTAGGACTCTGGTCAATAACTAGGTAACAGGCCATTGTGGCCTGGGGTACATGGCAGATGAGGACCTGGTGAGCAGTAGTCAGATTCTGGAAATCTGATTGATTGGACGTGCAGCATGAGTGAAAAGAGGAATAAAGGATCACTTTAGTATGTGGGCCTGAGCAAGAGGATGAATTGAGGCAACATTTCCCAATCCGGAGGATGTTGTTGTTGTTATTGTTGTTAGGTACCATCAAGTTGGTGTCCAACTCCTAGCAACCCTAAGGACAACAGATGAAACACTATTGTTAGTGCTTCTCTGCTATTCATAGGGTTTTCAATGGCTGATTATTTTGGGAGTGGGTTGCCGGGTCCTTCTCCCAAGCCTACAGCACCTGGTGTTACCAGGTGGTCTCCCATCCAGTACTATCCAGGCCCAACTGTGCTTAGTTTCTGAAATCTGATGGGATTGGACAACACAGTGTTATCCCTGCAGGCAATTCAGAGGATACTGGAGGAATATAATTTGCATATGTACCTGGAATGGGGTTAAAGTATGAACCTTGGGACATGTATGTAGTTATAGATGACAAGGAATCAGCTAAGCTGAAATATGAATTACAGAGTTGAACGTCTAGGATTCTAAGAAATAAATATGTGAGAGTCACCAGCATGTAGATAATATCTAAAACCATCAGACTACCTGAGGTCATTGAGGGTGCACAGAGGTGTACAGATGGGGAAGAGAGGAGGCCAGGGATAAGCCCTTGGCCAGGGGCCATCTAGGGGTCAACAGGATGAGGAAGCCTCTGTGAAGGAATTGGGAACGGGCACCAGTAAGGCCCGAGCCAGGCAGAGAGTGGAACACCCTAGAAACCAGGAGAGCAAAGCTGCCAGGGAGGAGAGATTAAAACTGTCTCCAATGCTTTCAAAGTGCAGGCCACAGTCTCTTGGCTGAGGCTGCTGGGAATCAGGCTGAGCAGCAAGATGATGTGAAAACCAAGTGAGAAATGGAGGATATATCCAGACTGACCTGAAATCTTACCTGTGAGCCTGATTCTAGAAGAACCTTAATCTTAAGAGACATCAGTAGCCCAGAACAAAAAGCTCTCAAGGCCTCAAATCAATGTCAGAGGATGGACTCCCCCTAGAGTATGGTAGCATGCCACGCAGCAAACCAGAGATCGCCATCGAGCCTGTGACCAGAGTGGATTCCACTACCAGGTACTTGGAGGGTCAGAATAAAAGAAAATGTCAGTGCTATTTAGGAATATTATAGATTGTTAAAAGATTCACATGCGGTCAGAAAACTGGGCCAACTTTAAATTCTGTAACCCACTCCCTATTCCTGCAGGCTTTCTTCATGTCCTGGAGATCGTGGCCCCAGGCATGTCACCTGTACTCTGTAAGTGCTTGGACAGAGACAACCAAGTTCCTCATGGACAGCTAAGACCCAAGATTGCCCATAATACTGATACAGATAACTGTTGGGTTTCTCTTCCTGGCTTTAGCTCCTCCTTGAATAAGTGTCTTGCTAATAAGCTAACTAGAACAGGGTACTCAGTGAAAATTCTAAAGAACATAAACTCTAATCTCGATGATCTCATTTTATGATATTAGCAGTACTTATGAGGGTCAGTGGGGTAGAAGGTGCCTGCTGTACTGGGCACTAGACTTGACCAACCTCCAGCCATCCCAAGTGAGCTTGACTGAGTAGCAATGCACTGGTTAGCTAGAGAAGACATCAAAGATGTGTTTCATACTGTCTCACAGAGGCCAATTGCCTCAACTTTCTCTGCAGCTACATCTCACAAAATTATTCCTCTTTTCATGTATAACATCCCACTGGTAGAACCCAGGGACTGCTGAACTCTACAAAATCCACTCACACAAAAAAATTTACATACCTGGTAGATGAGACTAGGCTGTCCTACAGGAGGGAAAGGAAGGTTGATTTTAAGTAGCCATAGCACAATGCTTTGACAGCATCTCCCTGGATATTTCTCTTCACCCAACTTTTTTACTTCCCTCCCTGTTACGCCACAGCCCTGCTGCATCCACTCCACCCCAGCCACCCATCCGAAGACCTCAGGCTCCTGTCTTTTCCCCAATCCTATCTTTGTCTTATATACAGCCATCTGGCAACTATATCTCAAATGTGTTCTTGGGAGCGGCCTCTAGCCCCAAAACCATAAGATATCTTCCTTTCTCAGTATAACCAGCAACCATTTCTGTAACATTTTTTTCCATGTCTGGGTCTCTGTGCTCACCAAGACCTATATTTTGAACAACATCATTTTTATCTCCTTACCTACTCCTGAACCAAGCTTTATGAGACAATCAATATCTCTGACAACTGGTAATGCCATTTGGAATAGCATCTTGCATAATAATAAAAATGCCTAACCCTTGAGCACTCACTATATGCTGGGTATTCTGCTAATCCCTTGCAGTACATCATGTTTTTAATATGCAAAATAGTTGCAAGATGTAGCTATTATTTTCATTTATACTTGAAGAAGCTAAATTTATATTACCAATAAGGGACAGAGTCTATCATTGTTCTAAGCACACTGTCTCTAAAAAGATGAAGATCAAAGTTCATGCCCCTCTGAGCCCTTGAGTGGTACAAAAGAGCTTTGCTCATCCAGTTAAGAGGCCAGGGACCATCGCTCCCTGTCCTGATAGTCAAGGAGTTGGGCTACTTGACACAGGAAGGCAGCCTTTGCTACTTCAATGCTCCCAAGTTTTATGCAGTGAAACAAATTTCTTATCGTTATTTTTTCAGCCAGGTTTTTTCTTCTTCTTCTTTTTTAATTATAGACTGGAGGTACTGTGTACTCCATGAACAATCATCTTACTGACATGTTATTCTGAAGCATAACTTCATTCACAGTGACACATGCTGGCTATGAAATACACAACCAAATAGAGTTGTAATGAAGTGAGGCTAGGGAACGATTAAATTGGAATCTGAACTAATGCCAGCTAAGAGACCCTGCCTCCCCTTTATTATTATTATGTTTAATAAACAATCATTCATGCTCTGAGGAAAGGGGAACAATCAGAGGCACTGTAGGGGAGCCATAAAAGAAATGCTTTAAACCTTGAATAAAAGCATGTTTGCTCAGACCCAGAGCAGGTTTTTCTTTATTATTATTCAAAATGAATGCAGCACATTCTTGAACACCTAGAGGTGTTGAGTGGCCTGAAGTGGAGCTTGAGTTTGCAGGGAGGGGGACCAGGCACACCTCTCCCTCCTTCTGGAAGCCTAGCTGGCTACAGAATTAAAAATGTGCCTGGCTCCAAACAGACAGCACTTCAGAGCAACACAGTCACCACCTGATGAATTGAATTGATAGGGGCTCTGTTCTGTCTCCCAAGGACTGGGAACTATTCTGATCCCTCATGAGTAAAATGAGCAAATCCATCCAGAACTAAAGAGATTAGCTTCATATGGAACAACCTCAAAAAATAGATGTCATCCCAGCTACAAAAGGCAGAAGTGGGCTTAGACATCAAAGCAAAGCATAACCAAAGGTTAAGCTATTAGTGCTAAATTATTAGTGTATCTGAGAGCAATTGTGTGTATGGGAAGACATTTACCTATGTAGAATATAGATAAGGGGACACTATGAGCAATAATGCATTGATATTTCTCAGTATAACCTGACAGACTGGACCTCCTTCAGGGTTTGCCCTAGGCCACTAGAGAGATTGCTCCCTGCTGTGGGTAAATAATATCGAGGCAGGACTTACCAGGGACTACCCTGTACTGGATTCTGCTTTTTTTTTTTTCCCATGCAGGATGCTGAGAACTGAACCTAGGGCCTTATGCATGCTCGGCGAGCCCTAGACTCTGTGCTCTTCCATCCATATCTGAGAGGTAGCAACGTCCATCAGGTTGCTAACAAGGAGCAGCATGTTCAAGCTTCAAATAGGTTTTATAAAGTGACTGTGTACAAAGGTGTAGGCAGGGTGTAAGGAAACTACAGTAACTAACGATGTTGCCTCCCTTCCTTGGAGTATTCATGAGGACAAACACAAAAAGGGAAGTTTGAAAAGACACGTCCTGATGAGGAAGGCAATGCAATCTTCCCTCTGGGGACTTAGTTCCAGGCAACCTGCGGGGAGGGAGCCAAAGGAATCACTACCTGGATCAGACTTTTCTTCCCCTCTGAAAACTTGTTGGTTCTTCCCATTGTGGTACCCCACCCAGAAGCCAGTGTTGAAGAGAGAGCTTTGATGAAATTCCTATGGATTATCTTTTCCCAGGCAGAGAAGACTGGAGAGGAAATCTTGGGAATGAATGGAAGACGTCTATTCCAGCACCATATCAAGGAAGTCTAGTACGTGCATTAAAGTTACCCCAAGCTTGGGCTTAGATTCTGACCCTGCCATTTAGAGCTGCATGACACTAAATGAGTTATTTCCTTCCTCCAAGCTAGTGATGGGCTGGGCTGGGGTTTACCTCAGTTGGTAGAACACTGCTCTACACTCTCTGAGGACCCGGGTTCGATCCCCTGCACTGCAAAAACAGAAGAAGGACATGGCAATCCACTCCCAAAGCAATCCTGAAATAATCAGCCATTGAAAACTCTTTGAGGGCCTCTATGAGTCAGACCCAACTCAACAGTACCTAACCTCACCAAAGCTGATGACACTAGTATTATCTACCTGGTGGGACTTTGCTGAGGAGAAAAGGCTGGGTAGAAATCTCTTATGTTCTTCCATATCCTCCAAAATCACTTTTTTGGCCCAGCCATCACTGTGGCCACCAGATGCCCAGAACAGCCAAGCTGCACCACACATTTCCTGCCTCCATCTCCCTTGCCCTTCCCTGTGCCATGCCAACCAGAGTCTCATCAGCCACCCTGGCACAGCACCTCAAATCTGAAAGGAGTTAGCACCAGCTGGGTTAATGTATGCCCAAGGATGGACAGAAACCAGGGGATGGAACACATCCATGGTCAAGATAGACAATTTTGAAACATACAGTGTCTGGGTGTTCTCTGGTGAGATTCACCTCCAGATACTCCCTACAATAACCAGTCACAAAACATACCCTTAGATCATCTTCTCTTCTTCCTGATTTTATTCTTTCCAGCCCCTGTACTCTTGTTCCAAAATAAACTATGTGCATGCAAGTGGTAGTCTCAGGCCTTGCTTTAGTGGAAACTCAAAAAGCCTGAGACTAAGATAATGTTTGTACTCTGCACACAGTGGGCAGGTGATAAATGGTGTTCAAATCTGAGGATTATCATATTGGTGCCTAATTGCTCAGAGTGTTTCATGATATTTATTGCTCTTGTTATTAGGTGCCATCAACTCGGAGATTGCTTCAGGAGTGGACTGCCATGTCCTTCTCCCATCCTGATATTTAGAAGGAAAGGATTTAGGTGGAAGGAATATCTGTCACAACACAAATTAATCTGGCATTTTCTCCATGTGCTGGTCTTTGATGACTTTGGTTAGTGTGACTGAGTCTCAGGACTCATGGCCTGTGGGAGCCCTGACACCATCCTGAGACAGTCTAAGCTGTAGGGCCCGGGCTGAGCTGCTGGTTTTCTGTGACCCAATGTCAAAGCCATTGGCCCCTGTTTTTCAATTCTAGGAGAGGACACTTGTCTCTGGAGGATGTAAACTTCCCCAGAAATGCTCCTTGGCGCTGGAAGTCACTATCCTCTGAGTTGCCAGGATTGAGCTTCATCTGTGGGCGTCTTGGTAACACAGCCAGCAAAACAAAGCCTATGTCATTCTAAGAGTAATGCATGGCTTCCCAAAACCTTCCATCTACTTTCTGACTATTCACATACCTGCCCTGTTCACAAGAGGCTGCACTTAGCACCTGATCATGCAGATGGTCAGAACATGGATTGTTACTGAGGATCCACTATGAGGTAAGCACTGAGCAATGTGCTTTGAAGGATTTATTTTGTTTAAGCCCTGCAACAACCTGATGTGCTAAGAGGTACTGTCCTGACTTTACAGAGAAGACAGTGAGGCTCAGAGATGTGATGCAGCTGGCTCATATAAATAAGTGGCAGATGCAAAATTTGAACACAAGTCCATTTGACTATAAAAGTAGCACTCCTTCCCCTATTCAGGGTAAGAATACCAATTCAGGTAACCAGTAATAAAGGAACAGTTATAAACCAATTAAAAGATGATAAATTATAAAGTATGCTATGGAAATAAATAGCAAGAGATTTTATTCATCCTATCTTGGGCATGGGACTGGGGTTTGGCTCAGTTGATAGAGTGCTGCTCTCTGCTCTCTGAGGCCCTGAGTTTGATCTCCAGAACTTCAAAAATTGGAGAAGGACCTGGCAGCTCACTTCCAAAGCAATCCCAAAACAATCAGCCATCAAAAACCCTATGAATAGCAGAGAAGCACTGACATAGTGCCAGGTGCCTATAGTGTCTGGCAGTGTTTTGTTCTGTTGTACATAGGTTTGCTATGAATGGGACCCAACTAGATGGCATCTAACAACAGCCACTAAGATACATTCACTCTTCTTCTTGGTTTTTATTTCTCTGAGGAAAAGCAGAAAGAGCAATTAAAACAGAAGAGAGAATGGGAGAAAAGGGCCCTCAACTTCCAAACCACCTGCAGTATAGCCAGAGAAGTCAGTTCTCAGGAGACCTTGACCTTTGAGATATTGTGGGAACCTAAATGTCAGCAGGTGAAGTATACCTGTCCCATTCCAGTGTGGCTCTGCACCCTGGCTTCCAGCAAGCAAAGGCTGGTGAATTGCTTTAATGGCATGTACTATTTAAACCTTTTTCTTTCCGTTAGTGGGAGGCCCACTCTGACACTGTTAAAGGATCACAATTTTTTTTTATTGATGATGTGCACTATAGCTCATATTTTTCTATTCTCATTTCATCTCATAAATCACTAGGGTTTGGAAGCAGCATATAGCGTAAGCTGAATGTTTATGTGCCATCATTTTACTCATAATTACTAATGAGTTCAATAAATTTGAGATCAGGATGCATTGCACAACTGTTGAGATATATATATATATATATATATATATATATATATATATATATATATATATATATTTGTTGTCCCATGCCGTGGAGTAGGTATCCAACTCATAGTGACCCTACATACAACAGGCAAAACAATATCGTTAGTGCTTCTCTGCTATTCATAGGGTTTTCAATGGCTGATTGTGTTTTGGGAGTGGGTTTCCAGGTTCTTTTCCCAAACTTAGAGCACCAGGTGGTCTCCCATCCAAGCACTAACCAGGACTGACCCTGCTTAGCTTCTGAGATCTGATAGGATCAGATACCACAGTGGTATGGCTGCAGATATGTGTGTGTGTGTGTGTGTGTGTGTGTATTCAATGCACAACTTTGAGAGGAGTGTAGTATAGCTAGCAAAGTCCCACAGTGGGCAGCCCTTTGGACTTTCCACTCCGACTTGTGACCTTTATAGACAGGAGGCAGCACAAGATGTTTCTTGGTGTGTCAGCAGCAGTTCTGTTCATAATTTCTTCAAGGTTCATTGCTGTGGGTTTTGGATCCACCCATGTGACACCAATAGTTACATCTTTAAAGAAGGGAAGGGCTTCAGTGTGTCCATTAATATGTCTAAGAAGCTAACAAGCTGGGCATCATGGTACATGCCTGTAATCTCAACAACTCAGGAGGCTGAAGCAGGAGAATCAGAAGTTGGAGGCCATAGGCAGCCTGCAAAACTTAGAGAGACCCTATCTCAAAATAAAAAATGAAAAAGGGGCTGGAGGTGCAGCTCAGTGGTGGAGCACTTGCCTAGCATGCCATCCCCTAGAACTGGGGGAAAAAAAGACATAGAAAATAAGTTTGAAGAATTTTGGTTATCTAGAAACAATTAAGCATATTTCTATGTTTTCTTTTATATGCTGAATCTAGATTTTTTTTAATGGCATGGAATTGGAAGGGGATTATTAGATAAGAGGAAGGGAAACAGTGAGAGGAGAAGGGGAAAATTTTTTTTAAAAATGAAGAAATTGACCAGGCAAGGTGGCACATGCCTGTAATCCCAGCAATCTGGGAGGTGGAGGCAGGAGGATCCCAAGTTCAAAGCCAGAGACAGCCTGTGTAATTTAGTGAGATTTTGTCTCAAGCTTAAAAAAAATTGAAATTAAATTAAAAAATAAAAATAGAAAGGGAGTGGTGGAGTGATTATGATAAAATTACATTATATACATGTATCAAAATGTCATAATGAAACTCATTATTTTTCCAATTAATATACTCTAAGAATTTTTAAAAATCAAGTAGCTATAACCACTTGATGGCGTATTTAGGAAAGGTTTGCTGAAGACAGTGCAAATCCACCACCCAATACATGGAAAATGAAGTTGGTTACTGTTTCTGTTTTTAACATGGGCACTAGAAATCTTAGAAACAAATATTCTACTCATTAGTAGTAAATATCTAAGATTTTCCCATTTATTTCTGAATTCTAATATCCCCCTACTTCACCCCTAGCCAGAAGATCTTGATATTTTGTTTTGGATTTAATTTTTCCTGCCCCAAGTATTTATTTCCTTATTTTAAAAAGCCAATCCTTTGGCTTTGTGACATAAAATAAATATATATTATCTAATGTGTCCTTATATTTTTTCCCTTGTAACTTCAGCTGATTAAATTAGTCTCCAACTAACCTGTGTTAGTTCTGTGCTGTTCATTTCAGCACATCCAATAACACTGAGCACTTAGAATTAGGTTCTGCTTTATGTTGGAAAACAAAAACATGCCTCAGTAAGTTAAGCAACTTATTGAAGAAAATCGATAAACCTGGAGATTGTTCTGTTATTAAGGTTCCATCTGAGGTTTCAATCTTGCCACAGGGAATGGGGGAGAGCCAGGGAACTTTAGGTGTTCTGATTCACAGCAAAGAAGTCTCTTTGCTATATATCTTTTTGTGTGGGTGCCACTGTCAGTTTTAGAGGAAAACATAAAATTTTGGAAAGAGTGACTGACGCCTGTCATTTGGAGGCAGTTTTTGCAAGCTCAGCTTTTCTCATTTTAGTTTGCTTAACCACAATTGACAGCTGAAAGTGGAATTCTACCAATTAGTACTGTCCAGGGGTCATACAACTCTCAAAATATTTTTCATGACTGATGGGCTCACTCCTGTTGTGTGCAGATGATGATTAATCGAAGATACCACAGCACACTTTCTGACCAAAATTCCCACATCGTGATCTCTAAATAACATTTCCCTCTGAAAAGAATGAGGGTCCCTGGATTCCAAGTCTACAGCAAGAAATGTGTAAGATAAACTGAATATTTCTTCATGCCTGAAAGCAAATACAACCTTACAACCCACTGGGGGATTGTCAAAAGGATGGAGGAGCCACCTTAAAGAACTTCTTATAGGACAAAAGCAGCATAGGTAATTCAAATAGGTTGAAACATTTCAAATATCCTTAAATCCATGAGTCCAAGGTTATCCTAAGGAAAATAATTCCTTGCGCAGTCTTGGAGGATACTAGGTAACTGACTTATTATTTTCAAAAGTGGTAAATAGAAGAAATTAATCAAACACTTTCTTATACAAAATATATTTTTGGATATGAGAATAGGTGATAAGGAAAAAGTTCTCTTTATGGAAATGTCCCAGCTGATAAATGAGGAAGGCACAATGGCACTATAAAAAACTCATTTTGCCCTAACAAAATAGTGAACCTGGCAATGGTCATCAATAGCTGTTAACATCATAAAAGGAGAAGCATATCACCATCTTTGAATTAGAGTTATCAAAAAAAATAAAAACTGAG
The DNA here is from genome assembly GCA_007922755.1 of Pedetes capensis. Classification (NCBI taxonomy): domain Eukaryota; kingdom Metazoa; phylum Chordata; class Mammalia; order Rodentia; family Pedetidae; genus Pedetes; species Pedetes capensis. The sequence goes on along the minus strand of VMDO01003397.1, from coordinate 20,980 downwards.
TCTGATTTATGTTTCTAGATCCACTATAAATTTATAGGAAATAAAGAAGACAGAGAAATATATATTCAGCAAAATCCAGAGTGGGGAAAACTCTATAGAACAAGTGAGATAGTTTCTTTAATAAATAAATTGCATGAGGGTAACAAGAAAAAGGGAGAACTATAGATTAGAGAAAGTGTCTGCAAATTGTGGACAGTAGGCCAAATATACCCACTGTAGTATTTTTTTGTGAATAAAGATTTATTGGTGCACAGTGATCTCCATTCAGGTATGTATTAACTCTGTCTATTTTTGTGGTACGCTGCCAGAGTGAAAAATGTCATATGGCCCCCAATGACTAAAATACTGACTATCTGGCCATTTACCAACATTTACCAACCCATTGATTAACAGAGACTTAAGAGATATATGTTGTTGTTGTTGTTAGGTGCTGTTGAGTCGTATTCGACTCATAGCGACCCCCATAGGGTTTTCAATGGCAGATTGTTTTGGGATTGCCTTAGGAGTGGGTTGCCACGTCCTTCTCCCATTTTTACGGTGCTGGGAATCAAACTCGGGACTTCAGAGACTTCAGAGCAGCGCTCCACCAACTGAGCTAAATCCCAGCCCATAAGAGATATATGAGACAATTATAATATGAACTTTATTTTGAAAGTGATACAAAGAGTCTGAAAGATAAAAATACAATAGTCAAAGAAAATAGGACAAGAAAAGAGCTATTAGAAGTGTACATAAGAGAGTTTGGTGCTGGCTCCATTGCTTAGCTGGTTAAAGCACCTGTCCAGTAAGAGTCTGAATAGTAGGAAAAAAGGTAGGCAAAATAATGAAGAGATCTATCAGGCAGTACAGGTCACAGTGTGACTGCTGATGGAAAGCCATTTGGAAACGAGAAAAGGTGATGAGGGAAAAGTTCTCTTTACAGAAATGTGTCCACATTTCCAGATAGATCTAAAACATTCCAGCAGTTCTAGAGATGAGACATCATGCTTCACCATAGGGGAAGCACTGCCAAAGGAGCAATGGAAGTAGAACCCAGCATGTGCAAGCTCCCTACATGTGACTATGACTGTGGAAGGGGTGAATTGGGATTGCTCTCTTGTCTGACTTTCAGCAGCTGAGAAGAAGAGGGAAGAGCTGGTGGCTAGAGAGGGGAGCCAACCTAAGAATGCAACAAGAAACTTGAAACAAGTTAGAGTGTTCAAGCCCTGAAGCTGGGGTAGGTGTTGCCTATTTAATGTAGTACTAAAGTCTCCTCCAAGTCCACCCAATTTAAAACAACCCCCCCATACACACACATTTTGGATTTCAATACCTTCAATCATTTTGGTTTTCAAACACAGGGCTTGTCAAAGTATCTGAGGTGGATAAAGGCACTTAGCATGGAACCTTGCATGTAACACACTGGCAGATTTGAATTAAGACTTCAGCACACATTAGAGAGCAAACTTTCTATTGGGCACTATTTAGACAATGGCTTCGTACAATGAAGGACTTCTCAATTAAACTTTGTAGCCTTGAAAATCGCAGAGAGAAGACCCCTTAACTTCCTCCAGGGGCATCTGGTCTTTTCTTTACACATCAATGGAAAAGCCTATGTAGGCATCCCATCCTCCTGCCTGGACTTCCCAGGCAGAAATGCAGCCCAGCAAGATCCCAGAATACCCCCTGCCCTACAAAACTGAAATAGAAAGCAATTTGCAATAGAATGGCTCTGCTTTGATGATTTGGGCTCCCCCTTAACATTGCCTTTGATGGACTTCTGTCAGCAGCAACAATATCACTTTCTCTAATTAACTCTGATGTTTCCTTTGAGCTGCTTTTCTTAAGGAAGAAAATCATGTTTAATTCAGATGAGCTATCATTACCTTGATGAGTGGAGAACAGCATTAAGCCACAGACATGGAGAGAAGTAATAAAATCAAAATAATTACATCCTCTTGGAATAGCCCCACTCCAGAGTCCTAACAGGCAATTCCTTGGATCAGAGGTGAAGGTATTAGGGTTGGAGGCAAGAGAAAGGAAAAGGTAATGAAGGCAGGAGTTTCTGGATCAAAGTTTTGCCTGGAACTCTGGCTTGGCTCATAAATCCATTGTTTTTTCTTTGTAGCTTGGCACTTCTGGAACAAAGCTGGGCTCAAGCTACCGTGTAGCCACAGAACTGCACATAAGGTCTATCTACTGTTTCTTTGTTTCTCTAGCTTGTTCTGAGAATATCTTGATAAGAAACTTAGTTTGTGTTATGCACTCAGCACCTCATAGGAGCATTGTTGTTGTTTTTGTTAGGCGCAATCCATAGTGACCCTTTGTACAGCAGATGGAAAACACTTCCCAATTCTGTGCCAGGCACACGATTTTATTTATGCCTAAGCCCATTGTTGCAGACACTGTGTCAATCCATCTAGTGGAGGGTTTCCTTTTTTTTTTCATTGACCTGCCACTCTCCCAAACATGATGTCTTTCTCCAGGGATAGGACATATTATCTCACAGCTTCCTGATTGAGTGAGCACCACTTCTCAAACAAAATCTACTGAAAGGCTTTTTCCCTACACACAGCATGCCAACCAGCTCCAGGTCACACCCAGCACAAAGTATATTCATACCCATCTCATCAATATTCCCAGTGTTGATCATGCATGGAGAGGTTAGGAGCACAGATAATCCCAAAATCAGACACAAAGAGTCATTTGTTTTTAAAACTAGACTGGAAGAAACTTTTCTTATCCCAGAATTCCTTGACTCATCTTTTAGGTAAAAAAAAAATTATAGTCTACCGAAATAATCTCAGCATGCTAACTGCCCAGAAGACAAGCCAAACTTCATTGGAATAGGCACAGATGACCTGGGGAATATTTACCAACATACTCTTAAATTAGAAATTTCATTACCTTAGAATGTTACCATTTGAGACTGTATGTTAAAAAGAAATTTTGTTCTTTCATTCATCAGGCCATAAATGTCAAAGAAATTTTGACAGCACTGAAGGAATGAGAGAATTTCTAGACTGGATTCTAGTCAGCAGCTCCTTGGGCCTGAACCAGGCTTAAATCCCACACCAGTGCAAAGGGTTTGGAAGACACATCCAGAGGCATGGAGTATATTCAGTCCCCTGAGGAATTGCATGTTTGCTCTATAGAATGTATATGTCTTTGAAATGTATGTTGATATGAAAAGTTAGAGATAAAACTAAAAATAGAACTACTGTATGATCCAGCTATACCACTCTTGGGCATGTACCCAAAGGAATCTGTCATCATACCATACAGACACCTGTGCTTCCTGTGTTCATTCACCACACTGTTAACAATTGCAAAGATATGGAACCAGCCCAGATGCCCATCAACAGATGAATAGATTTTTTAAATGTTGTGGATATACATAATGGAATATTATTCAGCCATAAAGAAGATTGAAATTTTGTCATTCACAGGAAAATGGATGGAACTGGAGATTATCATTGTAAGCAAAATAAACTAGACTCAGAAAGACAAACACTGTACTTTCCCACTCATATACAGAAGCTAGATCTATCTTAAAATGAAGTGTGTGTGCGTGTGTGTGTGTGTGTGTGTGTGTGCAAAATTGGAAAGTACACAGGATTGTATCTAAAGGAGGGAGGAGATTAGTTGTTAGGGAGCAACATGGTAAGATAATGAGGGAGAGAACAAGCACATGATTCAACTGTATGATAACCCCATAATGCAACTCATTATATTGTATGCTAGTTAAACACAATAATAAATAAATTGCTTTTAATAATAAAAGAATATTTTTAACATAAAATTTATGTGAAATTAAAATTTCAGTGTCCATAAATAAAGTTTTGTTGGAACGCGCACACACACACACACACACACACACACACACGCACACACACACGAGAAAAGCCTTTTTTCTTTAATAACCCTTCCTCAATTACCATTACCTACTTTTTGATTTGAAACCCAAACCTCCTCTGCTTCCTAGAATGTCCCATCTATTGCTCAATCCCTGCATCTTTCTATTCTACAGGATAGAATTTACTCTTCACCCTCCTTTACCAGGAGATTTGGCCACACAGTGGATCCTGAGACCCAACCGGCCCCAACATCTGACACAGGGGATGCAGGTGGTCTTTCTGTATATCCTACTCTGACCCTCCTGGCTCCACAGCTCTGGACTCAGATGCAATTTTGCCAGCTCAGAATAAAATCAGACCACTCCCTCTCTGTTTCTATGTCATTTATTTCTATCTTGCTGGTTTGGATTATATCTGCTCTGAAGCAGTTCCTTCCAATTTCTAACCAATAACAAGCTGCTTTAAGCCTCAAGTTATTTCTCATGAAGAGCTAACAAGTCAGTTATCTCATCTTGTGAGATTGAACAATCTCCTATTGTTGGTGTTTTGTTATAGAAACATTTATCTTTTTCAATTCAATTAACATTTATTTAGCATATTGTGTGAGAGGTATTCAAGTAGATTTTTTTTCTGTATACTTTTTCTGAGATACCCTGAGGTAAGGAATAGCCTTGAGTCTTGATGGACTCACTTCTATCATCTTCTGCATATTGCTCTTTGGCTTAGTCTGTAATCTTACAAGCATGAACTCACGTTTCTGAAACATCATGCAAAGCAGCTTAACACTATTTCAATGAAAAACTTCATGAAATCCACACAGAGTACAGAGTCCATTTCCCTCCATGTTGCCAGTGGTTGTATGATGATTCCTGTTGCTAATCATCTGGCTAGAATCCAAGTCAAACATTCCTGCAATACTTTTTTATTATGATTTTTTCCATTTTTGAGTTATTACTTTTGTTTCATCTTTAAATTCATAGGAGTATGTCATGAGAGTTTTTCAGGAAGTTATATATATATATATATATATATATATATATATATATATATACTTGGTAGAAGTTTATAGTTATAGATAGATTTAGACACATATATAAATTTTTTGAAATCTTTCATGTTGAAAATGTCTTTCTTCTATCTTCTCTGTTTATAGAGAACTTAGTTTGTTTTTAAATTCTTGGGGAAAAACCATTCCATCCTCAATTCTCCATAGACATTGCTCTATTGTATTCTGGATGTTATTGATGTAGAATATAGTCATGGAAACTGTGCTTTATTTTTTTCAGAAACATAATGCTATTTTTTAACCAGACACTAGTAGAATTGTGGGTTCTTTTTCCTTAAAATTATACCTATAAATATTTTTTCCATAGAGTACCTGTTTATTGGAGTTTGACTTTTTCCAAGACACTGATGATTCTTTTAAATGTAAATTTGTTCTGCTTTGTTAAACTAAGGGAACTTTTCTATCTTGCTTTTGATTATACTTCTATTATTTTTGCTTCTTCAGGAAATTATTAGGCTGATTATTTTCCATTTTCTGACCTCCATATTTAGAATTATCATTATGCCAACAGATAGAGTATGTAGATAGAATTTGATCTACTTTCTGATCACCTAAGAGATGGCAAATTTTTCCCTCTGAATAATAAATTAGAGTCCGGACTGAGGGTTCAGCCTTTGTTCACTTCTCTTCTAAGAGTATCTATTATAAATTTGTTTATTACATAGATTTCTTCTATCTTTCAGATAATCTAAACAACAAATTTCAGAGCTCTGTATCTTCCAAGATCCAATGTGTTCTTTGGACATCTCCACCATCTCTTTCTATGTATTGATCTTCTAGAATTTGCTTTTGCTGAATAACTAATGAAGAGAGGTCATACCTACCATAAATGTTTTTTGTTTGGCCTTCCCAGTCCTTCAAAAGAAATTAATAATATTGTTAAAATGTGAATAATTCCCAAATAATTCTGTACATTCATTTCAATCCCTGTCACAATCACAAAAATTATTTTTAGAAGAAATAAAAGATTCCATCATAAAATTCATAGAGAACCTCAAGGTACTAGATAGGCAAAACAATCTGGAGAAAGAACAAATTTAGCAATATCATACTTCATGATTTAAAAACTTATTACAAAGCTACATTTATTGGCCCATTTTTGTTACTATAACAAAATACCTGAAATTTGGTGACTTTATAAAATAAAGAAGTTCATTCTGCTCACAGGGAATGAATCCAGCATTGAGTGGGCTCCAAAGAATGCATGGTAAATGAGATCAAATGTCAGAAGCACATGCAGGAGAAAAAAATCACAATGCCAGACAGGAACCAAGAGAGTGATTCGGGGGCTGGGCTCACTCTTAGCACAACTGGATCAGATAAGAGCCAAATCAGAATCTCATGAGAACTATGTTAATCCCTTCCTAGGACAGTGCCACCAATGACATAAGAACCTCCTATTAGACTCAACCTCTTAAAGGTCCTTGTATCTCCCAATACCATCATACTGGGGACGAAAATTCCAACACACAAACCTTCAGGGAACAAACTGACTCCAGACTAGAGCACTTCATTGAGCAGTAAAGTGTAGTGTGGCCATAAAATCAACATAACGATCAAAACAATAGAACAAGAAGCCCATAAATAGACCCTCACATATATGTTCAAATCATTTCAACAGGAATGCCAAGACCATCCAGTGAAGAAAGGATGCTCTTTTTTTACAAATATTGCTAAGAAATGGGAGTCCATGTACAAAACAATCAAGTTGTACCCTTACCTTATTCCTTTTCTCCAAGAATTAATTCAAAATTTACCAAAGAACATTTTACTCAGCAATTCTACTTCAGAGTAAATGCTCAAAAGATCAAAGAAAGGACTTGAACAAATATATATCACCCATATTCATGCATTATTCAAAGTAGCCCAAAGGGGAACATCCATGTATCCATAGGTAGATGACTGGATACACAAAATCTGATACAAACATCACACAATGAAAGATTGTTCAGCCTTAAAGAAAGGACCGATAAACTTGAGGATGCTATGCTAAATGAAGTAAGTAAGCCAATCACAAAAATGACAAGTACTGTATGATTCCACTTATGTGAGATATCTAGAGTAGACACACTCATAGAAACATAAAGTAGAATTCACCAGTGACTGGAGGGGGGAGGGACTATGAGGTGTTCTTTGATGGAGTACAGAGTTTCAGTTTAAGCTCTGAAGATGCATTGCACAACCATGTGAATTTGCTTAACACTATCAAACTACACATTTGAAAATGGTTAAGACTAAATTTTATGCTATGTATATTTTACCAAGTTGTGAAAGTTGGACAGTGAATAAGGGAGATGGGAGAAGAACGGATGCTTTTGAATTTTGGTGCTGGAGATGAATACTGAATACTGCATGAATACCATGAACTGCAAAAAGAACTAGCAGATTCTTCCTAGAAAAGTGCAACTAGAGTGTTTCTTGGAAGCAATGGTGACTAGACTGCATCTTACATATTTTGGATATGTAGTCAGGAGGGACAAATCCCTAAAGAAGGATGTCATGTTTGGGACAGTGGCAGGTCAGGAACAACAACAAAAAAGGAAGACCCTTAACTAGATGGATTAACACAGTAGATGCAAAAATAGGCTTAAACATAAAAAAGATCATGTGCATGACACAGTGTCAGGGAGTGTTTCATTCTGTTGTACATAGGGTTGCTATGAGTCGGACCTGACTTGATGGTACTTAACAACATTTTACCACAATGAGAAAAAGGAAAGAAGAAGAAATTGAATTCATTGCCACTGTGTAATAGTAAAGAGTTTTTAACATGAACTAAAAAGAGCAGCAGTCAAGAAATCAAAAGGCATATTGCTTTGGGAAAGGCTGTTGCAAAAGATCTCTTTAAAGTGTTGGGAGAAGGACCTGGCAACCGCCTCCCAAAAATCAATCTGCCATTGAAAACAGTATGAACAGCAGAGAAGCACTGACAATCGTGTTTCCCCTGTTGTACAGACGGTCGCAATGAGTCAGATACCAACTTGATGGCACCTAACAACAACAAGTTCCCACCTCCCCTGACCCCACACTCAACATTTTGCTTGCCTAGACCATCTAAATGTATGGCTCCTGAGATAGAAAGAGGAGGCAATAATCGTTGACTTTTGATAATGTGGAATCAAGGATTTGACAATACAAGGATTTTCCAATAACTGCTAAGATGTCTTCAAGTTTGTTGAAACATGGAATAAGAGTGAGTAGGCAGACAGTGTAAGGAGCATAAAGAGTCTTCTTTTATCAAGCAGTCAAAACTTAAGGCCAAATTTGGGTAGGAATTTTTCAAAATCGTTTCCTTTGCTTTGTAGTTAGTGGAAATTCCCACCAGATTTTGCCTTGCTGTCAGAAGTAATTGTCGTGAGCACATAACTGTGGGTTTGTGTATCTGCAATTGATGTTTTGAATGTGTCTTTTCTTGCAGGTTTCAGTCATTTTTTTACCAGCAGGTAAAGACATTTGGATCCTGTTTTTGTTATCCTAATATTTTCTAAATCTCCTACTTTTAGGTCATAGGCAATATTTTTAAGTACATTAAAGCATAACAAAAACCAATGCATGGCACAGTGTTGGAGAGTATTTCATTCTGTTGTACAGAGGGTCACTGTGAGTCAGGCCAGACTCAATGGCACCTAACAACAGCAACAAATTTTTCAACCTTTATACAATTTTATGACAAAGACTTAAGCAGGACAGGAGATGAGAAGGAACCCAGCAGCAGTTCCTCAGAGGCCTCCCTCCACACAGACATCTAGTTTTTATTGAGAAGCCTGTGGATATGTCTTGGTCACATGTTGTGAGGCAAGTACCCATAGTCTGAGCCCATTCTTATTTCTCCAAATTGCCGGTAAGGGCCAGGTCAAATTGTCCCATTTCTTCACTATATTTCTGTACTTTTCCACCATAACATTCCTATCAAAGGCAGAGATTAAAAAGAAGAAGCAATAACTAGCAACTCTGCTTCTGAGCTGGCACCATAGTGGGTAAGTCTGGAAATGGGAAGCAGTTGTGTGTGACTGTGGCTAATGGTATTAGGGGAAAGTGTATAAAATTTAGACCCAAGAGTTAAGGGAAACCAGATGGAGGGTCAAGCCAAGGAATAAATATTATATCATTTTAGAGGCTAGAAATATGTATTAGTTGTAATAAAGAAAATCTTTTAAAAGCTTCTTTTACATTTTCTTAAATGTTAAAAGCAAATAGCAATTTTAGCCTACAAGAACTGTGAACAATGCTTTTCAGCCAAAGTGTTAGACCTTCTCTGGGTAGTTTGGAATTCATTAAATCACAGTATCCCACAGACCTCACCACCAAATACCTGGCCTTATTAGAACTGCTGTCAGTCCAAGAGAGAGCCAGACCACTGTCCCATCAAAACAGTCTCTCTGCTATTTGTTCTGTTGTCACCCAGCTCTGAAAGTTCTTCAGACCTGACAATTCTGTGAGCAGTCAGGAAGTAAACAAAACCTTTGCTCCCATCCTGGAGGAGGTACGCAGAGAAAGGAAATGAAGCCTAGTGGATGCTACGGTTTCATATGAGTATCTCCCAAGAGTCATGTGCTAAAGATTGGTCCCCAGTGTGCTAATGTGGGGGGATGATGGAACTTCAAGTGGTGGTGTCTACTGGGAAGTGGTCAGGTCACTGGGGTGTTGCTCTTGGAAGGGATTAAGGTAGTTCTTGTGGGAGGCTGAGGAGGTCCCTTGAGAGTGAGTTGTTATAGGAGAATGAGCTTGACCCCTTTCTACTCTCTGGCTTCCTGTCTTGACATGTGATCCCTCTCACACACATTCCCATTCATGATGCTATCTGCCCAGAGGCTCTCACTAGAGGTCAAATCAACAAGGCTACCCAATCCTGGACTTTCAGCCCCAAAAACTATGATCTAAATAAGCTTCTTTTCTTTAAAAATTATCCCACCTTAAGTATTCTGTTACAGTCACAGAAAACTAAAACAGGGAGTGTTTCAAATGGGAAAGCAACTGATACCTAATTGTACAGTTGTCAGACACCCACAGCACTGGTGCTATCTCCAGACCATGGAAGCTGAAACTACTTGCTCAGATTAGCACCTTGAATCCACTATCTAATTACAGACAAATAAGACAGTAGAGGGTCATAGCCCTGCATTAGAATACCAGAGACCTGCCTGAGTTATAGTTGGATTAGCTGGTGACTGCAATAGGCCAAATGGGTGTATCTAAAGGGGAAAGTAGCTGGGCACTGTGGTAGATAGAGTTTGAAGCCGGGGATAGACTGGGAAACTTGGCAAGATGCTGTCTTAAATAAACAAAAACAAACAATCAAATAAGGGGCTGAAGGTACTGCCCTGTGGTAGAGCACGTACCTAGCATGTGTAAGGCTCTGAGTTCAACCTCTGAGCAGTGGAAGGAAAAAAAATGTGGAGAAGTAGAGGATTCAGTGGTTTCTGGTCCCCACCAGGAGGAATACTAGAAATGGCTGTGTGACTGTCTGTGTGTGTTCAGACCCAAGTAGAGAATTAGATCTGAGATCATGCTATTTGCATCAGCCCAATTCTGACAAGAATAGATAACATGCTCAATTCAGAATAATTCAAAGTGGGCGTGCAGTAAAGGGACTTCTGACTAGGATGTGAGTAGGATTTAGAGAGGCCACTGGGGGAAACAGTACCTTGAGTAGCAACTGAAATAGCCATTGTGCCCAAAGGAGTAGAAGCAAAGGAAGCAAGCGATTACAGCCAGTGAGAGGCAGAGCAGATGCCCTATGGAGGGTGGTCTGTCACCATAGCTGAGACCTGTGGCTAAGGACAACCCTTCCACCCCACCCAGCAGCACCATAGGGAAGAAAATGGGGCACATATGCCCTCCCTCAACCATGCCAGTACTTCACATCTGTGCCAACTAGAGAAAAGGAGACAGTGCTATATCCCACACAGCCTCTCTGGTCAAGAGCAATGTGGACAAAGGTAAAGAGAGGCTTTGGGGGAGGAAGGAGAAGATAATACCAAGAGGGGGAACTTTTCCCATACAGTGAACATAAAGGAAGCAAGGAGAGTGGGCTAGTGTTGACAGCTCACTCCCAGATTCTAAACACCAGGAGATTAGCTTTACATAACTAGCAATTTCCTTCCTATTTTGTGCCAGGCACTTTTAGACACTTTACATATTTTATTTCTCTTAATCTTCACAAACATTCTATGATATAAATATTAGATTTGGCACATTAGAAATGAGGAAACTGAAACTCAAAGATGCCAAGAAAGTGGGTAGGGCAAATGGGATTTAAACTTGAGTCTCTTGGACTCCAAAGTCTGTCCTCTGCACCATATAATAACCCACCACTGTAAAAGAGCATAAATAATTAAAAAGAGGACATCAGTGGTAAGGACTGTGTGGCTTGTTTTAATCAAATGGACACCATGAACTCCATTCCAGAGATGAGAGGTGGGCTGGTTCTCAGGCTGGCTATCATCAGCAGTTCTGGATGGAGAAGGTATCCAGCAGGAGTTAGAAGCTGTGAATGGCTGGGTAGCTGGGAAACTGGTGATGTTCATCTTGGATGCGCGATTGGCAGAACAAACACTTCTAAACTACTTTCTAGGAATAACAACTTTTATGCCACTTTAATTGTAGGAAATTGTGCCTATTTCCATGTCCTGAGATTTCCTTCACATGTTGGTTTAACTTTTTACCAAATTCATCCTTAGGAATGAGCATAGAAATGGTTGAAAGCCACAATACTCTCATAGCCCTCATTAATTTTGTTGTTGTTGTTGTTAGGTGCTGTCAGGTTGGTATCCGACTCATAGTGACCCTATGTATAACAGATGAAACACTATTGTCAGTGCTTCTCTGCTATTCATAGGGTTTTCAATGGTGGATTGATTTTTGGGAGTGGGTTGCCAGGTCCATCTCCCAGCTCATTAATTTAGCAAATATTCATTGAATATCACTATGTACTTATCACTGTTATAGCTCCTGGAGACATTGTGGTTTAAAGACAGGGTCTAAAAAAAACCAGACTTTAGAATATAGCTATTAAACAAGTAAAATATCAAATGCCAATGTGACAGGTCAGGGGAACACTTCTCTCCCTGATGCAGGCACTGGAAAGGTATTAGCCATTTTTTAAAGCACTGTTAAATATTGCTAAAATCAATATTGATGTCAATAATAATTTTTGGTTTTCCTGTAAGCACTCCTTCCATTGTTTTTTTGTTGGATGCTGTTGAATCAAATCTGACTCATAGTGACCCTATGTACAAGAGAACGAAAACACTCTCCAACACTGTGCCAACCACTACTGTATTTCTTCTCATTTTGAGTAGAGACACATGAGGAAGTCCCAGGGGCTTTCCTCTATTCCCATCACTAAGGTTGACTCTACTTTGAGGAGGCAACTCTTCCCTGTCTTCTTGTGCATTCCTTACACCCTGAGGAGATCATTTTCTGGCACTATATTTTGGCCTTGCTTATCGGCTATTCATAGGGTTTTCAATAGGTAATTGGTTCAGGAGTGGACTACCAGGTCCTTCTCTCTAATCTTTCTCAATCTTGAAGTTCAGCTGAAACATGTCCATCATGGGTGGCCCTGCTGGTATCTAAAATAACTCACAGCCTCACAGCAACATACAAGACCCCACAGCACAACAAGCTCACAGACATGTGAGGGTTCCAGTGTTTATCCTCCTGTTAATAACCACAGAGGTTGGGAGATAGGACCATTTGATTTCTTAATTGGCAGCTTTTAGACTCCCTCTTGCTACCATGACTGCTTTAAATAAAGGACCCTCAGTCAAGCAACCAGCCAAACCACACTTACACCAGCACTGGTAGTTTTGAGCAGTCCACAGATCCCTTGAGAAACCATGTGACAAATTGCTGCTGCAGCACAACTCCAACTTGTGAAAGTGCAGCCTTAGCCATGGCTGTTTCAAACAGTATGCAGTCTACATTGGAGTGTTTGCTGTCACAAGCCTCTGCGAACTCTACATGACTCTGTAACAAACCCAGACCAGAGTGGGGAGCACTTCCCCTGGTAGCCCAATAAAGGACTTTTGTGATTGGTGCAAGAGATTATTCTGTGGTTGGTGAAAACATGAACTTTCAGTTGTATGAAAGAGTCACTGTGATTGGTGCCAACATCCTTTCTCTGGCTACATAAGCAGACTCACTGAGTGAGCTGGCCAGGAGACACCCTCCTGTTCTGCCTCCAGATGTTGCAATATTCGGCCTAGTCAAAGACTTCTTTCACATGGTCTTTTTGTCTAATTTTAGTAGTGTGGGCTGAGCTGGTGACATGGAGAAAGAAGCAGCAGAGACAGCAGAACAGTAGTGATGGTAGTATTGAGGGATAGCAAAGCTAGTGGAGTGGCAGTGGCAGAGACAAAATAGCAGTCAGAATGTCAAACTGCAGAAGCTGCAAAATGGCTGGAAGTAGAGGTGAGACTGCAAGACTAGCAACCAGCAGCAGAAGAAGAATCAGAAGTAGCAGCATCAGCAGCAGTAGGTCAGTGACAGATGTGTCCTGAATAGCAGCAACAGTAACAGTGACCATAGCAATAAGAGGCAACTGAATAATTCAAGAGAGTGACCAGGGAAGGAAGAATGGAGAATGCGGAAGAGACAGAAGGCTGCAAAACAGCCATAGAAGGGAAACTGCAGGTCTTAGTCATTGAAAGAATTCTAGAGAGCTGTCAAGTCCTATGACCACAGGTATCAGACTTTATAAACCCAGGAGCTGTAACACTGGCCACTGCCTAGGACTGAGAAATTCCAATACCTAGTGTTACAGGGAATCTGCAACACCAGCTCCTTTCAAGAGTTGAGGAATCTCAATTTCCTTGGCTTACATAGAACTGTAACTCTACAAGACAACACTTGCTACTGTTGCTCCTGTCTATCTGCTGTTACCAATTGCTGCTGTCAAATGCTCTGGGATACAGGCACTGACTTGAAGAGCTTCTCCTTGCCTACTCACAGTTTCTATCCAGGTAGAGCAAAAGAACTCCAGCCAGCTTATTATTAATGACATAAGTATTAATATGAAGACAGTAATAGTATGAAATGATAGTATAACTGGAAGGCAATGTAGCTACAGAGAGGATAAGGAAAGACTTCAGTGAATAGGTGATATTTAAGCTCACATTTGAAAGGTGACAGTCATCACACATGCATGGTACCCTTGACAGAGCAGCAAGCTGGAATGATAGCAATATGAAATGTAGGGGAGTAGGCAGGGTCTCTCCCACTTTTATGTCAGTTTGTCATGCTGTGGGGGCTGGTGTGTTGCTGTGATACTAAAAGCTATGTCACTAGTGCTTCAGATCCCAGCAGGGTCACCCACAAAGGGCAAGTTTCACCTGAGCTCCCAGAGTAAGACAGACTAAGGAGGACTCCAAGCCCACTTAAGCAATAAGGCCATTGAACAGCAATAAGCCATTGAAAACCCTGTGAATAGCTGAGAAACACTGTCTTATATAATGCCATAAAGTGAGCCCCCAGGGTTGGAAGGCATTCAAGAAATGACTGGGGACACAGTGACTGCAACAATGGGCTTAATCATAAAAAAGATCATATGCCCGCCACAGTGTCTGGTGGTGTTTCGTTCTGTTGTACACAGGGTCAGTATGAGTCTTACTCAATTCAAGGGGACCTAACATTAACAAGAAGACAAAGTCTAGGTCATGTGGGGTCTCAGAGGAGCTTTTTGCTCTATTATTAGAAATCCTTAAAGGATTTTAGGTGGAGGAATGACATGGTACAATTTATACTTTTAAAAGATTATTTAGTATCTTATGTGAGGAGTGGGTTCTAAGGGTGAAGAATAAAATGAGGAAGAGTTGTTAAAATGTTATTACTGTGGTCCATGTGAAAATCAATTTGTATCATGGTCATGGATATTCATATTGAGTGAAGAGGAAGTCTATAAGTATTTTTTTGGGGGGTGGGTAAATCTCATGAATTGTAATGGGCTTGATGGGGTATGGGGCAATATAAGGAAAAATGCAAGACGTGCTTGGGCTCTTTTCCTAGACAACTGTGGTAATGGTAGTGATATTAATTGAGAAGAAGACTGGAGGAAAACAGGTTTGGAACCACAAGAATTCCACTTCATAAATACTGAGTTTTGATTGTTTTGCAGGCATTCAATTAAACTTGTCCAGTTATGTAGGTGGATATATAAGTCTAGAGCTCAAGTGAATGCTGGAAAAACATGTTTGGGTTGTCTGATTTTGTGTGATACAGAAAGTATGGCACTGAATGGGAGTCCATAAAGAGAGAGAACAGAGAAGGAAAAAAAGCAGGTCTAGGACTAAGCCCTAAATCTCCCCAGTATTGACGCTTAAATGTTGCCATGCCATCCTAGCCTCAAATTTTTCCTCTGATATTCTGTTTGTGATGCTGGAGTTATAACCCTGAAAACAAAATTTCTTGTTGGATAGCTGTTTCCTTTTATATTCTGCCAATAGGGAGCACTAGAAGGCAACCAGAAAGCTGGAGGACAGAGGGCTCCTTTCCTATTTCCCTAGCAGTACTCCCTCCTCTAGGAAGCAGTAGGTTGCTCCAAGTCCCCTCTCGGGTATAATCAGGGGCACTCCCTCCCTAGAGACTAAGGTTAGCTCTGTCAGGGATCTCCTCTGAGCTTTTAAATACCATCACCAGTTGGATGGTTTCCCCTCTTTAGAAGACTGAACCCCAACTCTGCAGAGACTCTCTGATACTTTGCTCTGAGAACACCTGAATCTCCCTTGCGTTTCCCACTGTTAACTGATTTCTGCAAATAGTTTCTCTGTGTTCCCATTTTGCATTTTGAAACATCTGTGTGATCAATTCTCTCTATTGAATTCTCTCTACTGAGATAAGCAGGCTTCTATTTTCGATGACTAATATGGGAAGCCAAAACAGTGCTCTGACAAAGTAAGTGAACAGAAAAACTAGGTGATTATGGTTTTGCTGTTGTTAGGTGCCATTGAGTTGGGTGCAACTCATAGTGACCCTATGTACAACATACCAAGCACTACCTGATACTGTGCCATGCCCAGCACTATTGTCAGTGTTTCTCTGCTATTCATAGGATTTTCAATGACTGATTGTTTCAGGAGTGGGCTACTGTGACCTCCCAAGCCTACAGCACTCAGTATTCCCAGATGGTCTCCCATCCAAGAACTAACCAGGTCCAATCCTGCTTAGCTTTCAAGATCTAATGAGATTAGATGCCAGGGTGGTATGACTTAGAAGCTGAAATAAGATCGAGATGTTATTTGCCTCACTATTGTAATCATTTTATTATCTGTATGTATCTCATAACACCACGTTGTTTACTTTAAATATATATAATACAATTTATCTTAGAAAAAAGAAACTACCAGGAAATTAAAGTGATTAGGAAGGAGAATTTTGGCTCATTGAACAGAAAAGATAAGAAAAGAAAGCAACCTACTAGATTTAACTACATATGCATTATTGAAAGACTTGAATAAACTCAAGGTTTCATTTTCTTTTGTTTTTCTTTCTTTTCCTTTTTTTTTTTTTTTTTTGTGGTACTGGGCGTTGAACCCAGGGCTTTGCGCTTGCATGCTTTGCAAGTGCTGTACCACTGAGCTGCACCCCCAGCCCATTTTTTTTACTTTTTTTATTGGAAATGTTTAATGTACAACTTAGTGTGTTTCATTCTGACATGCATTGCATTGTGACAGTTCCATATATGTGTTCCATTGTACAATGCACAAATAACATCCCCCTTACCTCTTGTGTCCCTCCTCCCCCCTTTCCCAACCCTCTCACCAATGGCCTTTCGTCTACTTGCAAGTCTTTTAGTGGGAATATTTTTCTATATACCCTTGCATCCCAATTATGATTTAAGGCCAAACTTTTTTCTGTAGTGCTCTATCTTTTTACATTGTCAGCAGTATTACATGAATAATCTAGCCCATTTGCATTATTAGCATCCTTTGGTATTGTTGGTATTATTATAATTATTTCCCAAACTATTAAAATTGGGTTATTTACTTTGAGGTTGCGCTCTTTCTCATTCCTCACTCCTCCTTGTCCCTCCTCCCCCTCCTGTCTTCTCCCATCATGGCTTCCTCTTACTAGATCCCTCTGTCCTTCTTCCTGCTCCTTAAATTGTCCCTTCTCTGCAAAGTTTACATGAGCTTTTTTTATGTTCCAATTTATATATAGGACTCTTTCCTTCTTTTAAATTTGATTCAGCTCCCACATATGAGTGAAAACATGTGGTATTTCTGTTTTGGGGCTTGTGTTCATTCACTTAAGATAATTTTCTCCAATTCTATCCATTTTGCTCCAAATGACATTATTTCATTTTTTTTTTTTTGATTTGCTGAGTAGTATTCCATTGTGTGTATGTATCATATTTTTTTATCCGTTTTTCTGTTGATGGGCACTTTGGTTGATTCCATATCCTTGTTATTGTGAAAAGTGCTGCATTGAACATGGAGATGTAGTTGTCTCTGTGGTATGATGACCCATCTCCCTTTGGGTAAATTCCCAATAGTGTTATAGCTGGGTCATATGGTAGATCTATTTTTAGTTTTCTAAGGTACCTCCATACTGATTTCCAAAGTGGTTGAACCAATTTACAGCTCCACCAGCAGTATAAGATGGATCCCTTTTCTCCACAGCCTCGCCAGCATTTGTTGTTATTTTTTTATAGATCTTGGCCATTCTTAGTGGAGTGAGGTGGAATCTCAGCATTGTTTTGATTTGCATTTCCCTAATGGCTAGGGATATTGAGCATTTTTCCATGTGTTTCATGGCTTTACGAGCCTTGTCATTTGAGAACTATCTGTTCAGTTCCTTTGCACATTTGTGTATTGGGTTGTTTTCTTGGGTATTGGTTTCTTGAGTTCTTTATAAATTCTGGAAATTAGTCCTCTGTCTGATATATAGGATATGAAGATGTTTTCCCATTCAATGGGGATTTCCTTGACTCTGTTGATTCTTTCCTTTGCTATACAGAAGCTTTTTAATTTCATGTAATTCCATTAATCTATTTTTATTGCAATTTCTTGAGCAATTAGAGTCTTTTATTTTTTTATTTTTTTATTTACTTTTTTGAGATAGGGTCTCACTAAAGTACCCAGACTGCCTCTGGTCTCAAACTTCAGATGCTCCTGCCTCTGCCCCACAAGTCACTGGGATTACAGGCCTGTGCCACCACACCCAGCTTCAAGGATTCATTTTCTAAGTGAGGACAGAACAATACATTGATTTATTCTACTTGCCTTAAGAATTGGTTTCCACTGGGCATGGTGGTGCACGCCTGTAATCCCAGCAGCTCAGGAGGCGGAGGCAGGAGGATTGCAAGTTGGAGACCAGAGGCAGCCTGCGTAACTTAGTGAGACCCTGTCTCAAAAAGTAAAAAAATGGACTGAGGTGCAGCTCAGTGGTCCAGCACTTGCAGAGCATGCAGGCGTGAGGCCCTGGGTTCAACCCCAGTGGAAAAAAAAAAAAAAAGAATTGGATTCCAAAATTTTGCAGTAACTTTGGAGCGAGCTTGCTTGCTTGCTTGCTTTTTCTTTCTTTCTTTCTTTCTTTCTTTCTTTCTTCCTTCCTTCCTTCCTTCCTTTACCCCTTACATGTAGGAAAATATTTTAACTATGCCATTCATTTTAAATATATTTTCACATATTTGATACGTTGAAATAATTTAGCATATGTAAGATATAAAACATAACATTTAAATACCCATGAACTCACCACCTGATTCAAGAAATTGAACTATCTTGAGATTATTAAAATTTTCTATATGAAAATGTACAATTGTATTCTTCTCTCTCCCACCTATAGCAAATCACATTCCCATATATGCCTGAATTTTTATTTGTCATTCATTTCCTTGATATAAATTCAATATATATGCATTATCCCGATATTTTCTTTACTTTTGTTTTAGTTTTTCAAATTTAGAAAAGTTGTATTATTCAAAATAGTTCTTTTGCACTTAGCTTTCTTTCCCTTTTTCTTTTTGCAATTCATCTATGTAATACTTTTTTCACTGCTGTTTTATCATAGTTTTTGTATGATCATAACACCATCTTTCCATTTTCCTCTCTTGACGTTTGCTTAGTTTTCTGATGTTACAGATAACTCAGCTGTATAGCATCCTCATGCATTTGCTACTTTTGTGTATGCACAAAAGTATTATAGGGAATGCTCTGGGCATAGGGAATGTTCATCTTCAATTTTACTAAATGATATCTAATTATTTCCCAAAATGGTTTTACCAAATCAATTCCTTCCAATATTTTATAAGAATGGGAATTGCTCCACATTCTTACCAATTCTTTGCATCATTTGACATTAGCTTTTACCATTCAGAAAGCTATGTTACTTTACATTGTGTTTAACACATATTTCCTTGTTACTAATGAGCTTGGGTATATTTTCACATGTTTATTGGTCATTTGCATTTCCTTTTCTCTAATATGATCATGCATGTCTTTTGCTCATTATTTTACCCTATGGATTTCTTTGTCTAATTCTTATTGAGTTTGTGGAGTTCTTTATATGTTTTGTGATACTAATATTTTATTAGTTATACCTACGGAAAATAGTTTCTTCCAATTTATATCTCAATTATTCTCTCTATGGTCTCCTGATGAAAGGGTCTCATAAACTTTTTTTATTACAGTCAACTTAATCAGGATCTGTTTGTTTTAAGAAATTCTTCTCTATCTCAAAGTAATAAAAATATTTTCTCATAATTCTTAGGAGAATCTTTAGACATTTCCTTTCTGATTAAATAATTTAATCCAACTAGAATTGATTTTTATGGACTATATAATATATGAATCTAATTATAATATATGAATCGAATTTCATTTTCCACATATATAATCAACCAACTGTTCCAACACAATTGTTTAAAGAACTGCCTTTCAAAAAAGTTTACAATGCTGGTTCCATCATAGTTTAAATGTTTCTGTGTCTAGACTCTAAGTTCTGTTCAATTGGCTTAGTTGCCTTTCTCAACTAATAATATTAATCATATTATAAAAGACAAGTTATGGTATGCAGTTGGGCATTTTTCATTAATTCTTTTTCTTCCCCTTGTTGACATTGTTCTCTTAGTAAATTTTAGAATCAGCTTGTCAGGTTCCAAAAAATACTGTTCTGATTATTACCAAATCAAAAAGAATCTGTGAGTCATTTGGGGGATAATCAACACCTAAAAAGTACTCTTTCTATGGACTTGGTATACCTCTCCACCTCTCCATCAATTTAAATGTTCTTTAATATCTTTCTGTAATATATATATGTATATATATATATGTACACATATATATACACATACATACAATATATGTATATATGTATATATATGTAAACATATATATACATACATACAATACTTGTATATATATGTATATATATATATACATACAATATATGTGTATATATATACATATATGTTATATATGTATATATGGTCTTGGTGACAGAAACGAAGCTGGAGATCGCATGATAGAATTTTGTCAGACCAATGACCTTTTCATTGCAAATACATTTTTTCAACACCATAAACGGAGACTCTACATATGGACTTCACCAGATGGAGCATACAGGAATCAAATTGACTACATATGTGGAAAGAGATGATGGAAAAGCTCTGTACAAAATGTGAAAACAAGACCAGGTGCTGACTGTGGATCAGACCATCAACTTCTCATATGCAAGTTCAAACTGAAGCTGAAGAAAATTAGAACAAATATATGAGAGCCACGGTATGACCTTGAGTATATCCCATCTGAGTTCAGAGACCACCTCAAAAATAGGTTTAATACATTAGACACAAATGACAGGAGACCAGAAGAGTTGTGGCATGACATAAAAGATATCATTCAAGAAGGAAGCTAAAAGTTCTTAAAAAGACAAGAGAAAAAGAAAAGACCAAATTATATGTCAAAAGAGACACTGGACCTTGCCTTAGAACATCCAGCAGCTAAAGCAAAAGGAAGACATGATGAAGTTAAGGAACTAAACAGAAGATTTCAGAAGGCAGCTCGAGAAGACAAAAACAAATATTATAATAATATGTGCAAGGACCTGGAGGTAGAAAATCAAAAGGGAAGAACAC